>KQ435794.1:10789083-10805188 GCA_001276565.1 Melipona quadrifasciata | reverse complement strand
TTGGGGACTGACTCTCGACGAGCCATTAAGATTGTTTCCTTTTTTCTCCTTTTTTTCTTCTACTGAAAGTGATTTCAGGTGCAACGCTGATGCAACGAAAATTAGCGATTGGTTGGTTTGGGTCACGTGATTCGTGAGGGGGCGTGGCGTTGTCTGGTACCGAGCGATCGCGCCTGTAATTTGTTTTGTGTCGATCCAAGTGTTTGCGTATCGATGAAATTTTATGGCAAAAAGTCTTCGGTTCTTAGTCAGAACAGTTGCTCTTGCAGTGAGACGAATCGTAATGGGGAAGTAGTTGTGCAGCTTTTTTTTTTTGATTCATCGACTTTGCTTTATTTCGTACATATTGAGATACAACGAGACAAAATGATCGTGTCAACAAAGTTAGAAATTCTCAGAAAGATTTAGTCTTTGAAATTAATTTGAAATACCGATAGGTATACACTTCCCTCCAACGTCTCGTGTTTTCTCAAAATTCCTGACAAAATCGCCGAGCAATCCTTAGAAGACAGTACGCTTGTAGTTCGCAGCTACGAAAAGTGCTCGCGCGCGTCTTGCTAATTGTCGTACGAGAACAAACCCGGCAAGCAGAGAACGCCTTTAGAAAAGCGTCGTACAAAAGCGATTGCTAGCAACAGTGTCGTCTCGATAATTGGTCCGAGGGGGGTAAGAATCGATGTCACCGGCGTGGACAATCGTCACGGAACAGGCTTTTAACGTGGCGAACGATCGTCATTGTTGTCGTTCGCCCGTGTTTCACCCGACGCTGGCTTCTGCGCGTCGACAATTCTATAGAGTGTCGTTGCTTTCTCCTTTCTCTCTCTCTCTCTCTCTCTCATCCACGCACACCCTTTCTTCCAACACACAGACGCTCGTTTCAAGTTTACCCCCTCGTCGTGCCGTACTGTACCGTACCGTACCGTACCGTACCGTGGCGTGGCTTTCTCGTTTCAACGCGGTCTATGGTTCTACGGGGGTGGCATCGGCCACAACGAGCCCGTTGTATCGGCGTATAAGCGTCGTACACGGCCACGATGTGGTATGGGGCGAGATTTACGAGCTATGCGGGGTCCGACGTGCGCACACGGACGCGGAGTAGCCCGGCTTGGTACCGCGACCAACCGTGTCGAGTCGGCGTCGTTGTGCTTTTTCTATAGTTCGGTGATTAAACAGTTTAATATCACAAATACCGGGCTGGACAATACGTTGGTCTCGACAGGTTAGTGTGGGTGCCGCGTTCGCGACCACCTACCACGACACCCTTTGTTCCTGGACAACACCCGTTGCGCCTGGTCCATCACCTCTCCACCCTCTCTCTCCTCGCGCAGCGCCAGGATTTTCGACACTCGGATATTTCGTTTTTACTCCTGATCTCCCTTTCTGCCTTTCTTTCTTTCTTCTTCCTTTTCTTCGTGCTTAGAAAGACACGGTGTTCGATTGTACCGGGGCAGAATCCTTTTTTGGGTGGCCGCTGTATCGCGATGCGGCGGTGGGTGGTTTTCGGGGGAGAGGGGAATAAGAGCAACGAACGCGGAAATAGAGGCGACGCGGATGAAAAATGAGATACGAGGAAGTTTGAAGGGAGAATTTATAATGCGACCGGACAGAGGTTTCCGGGTGGAGAGGGTAATAATAGCGGCTGTTAGAGGTGTTGTGGTAGGTTGTTCGCGGTGGGTGAAGCGCAATTTTGTATCGGGCAGCGGCGGGATCGGCCGCACGTACGTGGATTTTAACGCGCTAACAGCGGCGGACGAGCCTTTTTTTAATGCGCCAGACGATAAACTGCAGTCGGTCGTGAAATGAGAAATTGTCCACGTTCGTTTTCACTTACTGGCGCGAAAGAATTATACAACGGTCTGTGTGGTCACATTTTATAGCTCGAAGACTTTGACAAACTCTTTCTAAAAAATGTTGCAGTAGGTGGGAAAGTGAGGATACTTTTGTTTTCGATGATTCGCCGTCATCTCGAAGTATTTTCTTTCTGGCAACTTCTCGTTGTGCAATTTTATTAAACTTTCAATATCGGGATCAAGTTTGAGAAATGTAGCGACCCTGCGATTCCTCGACTACGAGTTCCAAACACTGACTGGCACAAGCCGCGAGTGGCTGCGCGCCTAGCGTCGATGTCCTGCCGATCTTCGACGTTAAGTAGCAGAGTGTGCGGAACCCCGCTAGGATGGGTGAACCAGCCTAGTAAGTTTTAGTTACAATAACAAGCGTCTGGGGTAAGGAGTCGCTGCCATCAGTCCCACTGATGAGTCTTAAGTAGTGACTTCGAGACTAAACGCAACTTTCTCTTTCTCATCTATCTCAAATCTATCAGTCCTTCCATCACGCATCCCATCACCTTGACTCTTCGTTCTCGATATTTTAAAATTTGTAAATTAATTAATTAAAGGTCCATCAAATGTTCAAAATTGTAGCGACCTACGATTCCTCGACTACGAGTTTCGAACACTGACTAGCACAAGCCGCAAGTGGCTGCGCGCCTAGCGTCGAGGTCCTACTGATCTCTGACGTTTAAACAAAGCAAAGTGCGGCAACACCGCTAGGCGGCAACACCGCTAGGACGGATGGGACCGTCCAGCCTAGCGGGTAGTTGCAACAACAAGCGTCTGAGGTAAGGAGTCGCTGCCATGAGTCTCTTTCTCTTCCTCCTTCCCAGCTGCATCCAGGGTCTTTAAATACTTTACAGTTCCTTCAAGAAATTTTAACACTTTGTTCTCTAAGCGTAATGTTCGAAGCTCAAAATAAAATTGTAGATAAAGTTTTTTCAAAGGGTAGCTGTAAATCCACCAAGATCGATGGTGGATCCATTTGTGAAGAAGGTCTTCGGTGATTTTAGAGAGCTACTCGAGACTGTTTCTAAATTCATTCATTCGCTGACTCGTTGCTGGACGTAGGATCTAAATCGTTCCGTGAGGTAAATTAAAAGCTGCTGCTGCAGTTGACGATGAGCTTCCACGATTCATAATGTAACTGTAAATGAGAAATCATGCCAGATGATAGTTTTGCAGCAGCGATGATGGATAAAAATACACGAAATTTTTCGAAATGAGGGAAATTTTCGGCTTGGTCGAACTCGACCCTCGGCCAAAGAAATATTTGACGCTGGATTATAGATCATCGCGGAAGAATTTGAGACATAAATTCCGTGACAGGGAACGTTCGCTCCAATAAATAAAAGTTACTTCGTGGTTTGGCTCACCCTCGATATTTTTATTCGATAACGAACGATATTTCAAACGAGAGAGGAAAAAAGAGTTCTTCCGGCCCGTTTTGTTTTATGTATTCCATCGGAGATAAGAGGAATTATTTTTGCGGAAGGATCATTGTTGTTTCGGGACCGTTTCCCGATCGGTTTAACATCGAGCCTTTTCGGGCTTGAGTTTTATTCCCCGCCATGGATAGACGGGCAACGAAACTGGGCTTGTACGGGCTTCTTGGGAGGGAAATGGAGTCGTAAAACTCTCGTCACCGTAAGAGAAGAAGAAGAAGAAGAAGAAGAAAAAAAAGGGGGGAAGAAAGAAAAACTCAAATCACTGAATGCAGAAATCAAGCATAGGAATCTCTTGTTTTGCCTGGGAATAAGAAGAAGCAGCGGCGCGTGCAAAGTTACGCCCGGGACGAGTTTCTTAAACTTTATCTCTCTTTCGTCGTAACCTTGGCGAAACAAAAAAGTTTCCAACCCTCCGTACATTTATGCCGTAAACATGATGAAACTGTCTTTTGCCGTTTCGGTGTATTTTATTTTCACCGTCGCGCCGTGTGTTCCTTTATCCTTCGCCCTGGAGATGGAACGTCACGAATGTAATCTCGTTAAAATTGAAAATTACGATTTTACATCCGTTCTCGTATTTCATAGTCTGCGCGCGTTTGTCAAATTCATCGAAAAAAGAGAACAAGGGTTTTAAATATTTTGCAGGTACAGAAATATAATTTTGTGTACCGGTTCTGGAAAAATTATACTCTCTTTTGTTTCACTGGAGAACATGGATAAGTCGATGTGGTCGGAATAGCTGTGTATTATTGTCATTATAGTCGGGACAAGTTTCATTCGCTGCATTGTCGATTTAGGAAACCGGTCTTCCCGCAATGATTGACAAAGAAAATAATTTTCCACTCAGCCTCGAGTTTTCTAAATTATCTTCAAAGGAAATTCATTGTTAACCTCATTCTTATTTTTGTAAAGTATCACATAATCTGTGCATAATTGCGCAGGATAGCTTACGTGCAATCTTGAGAACTTCGCAGAACGCGAGCAGCAAATCCTAAAAAGGCAATAACAATTTAAAGAGGGGGAACTCGTGGAGAATTGGTGGAAAGGAAGGTGAGGGAAGGAGATGGTGACCATCTCCAATCAGCCGATACTGTGGTCGAATCGATTTTCGTAATGAATTGTGGCTTGGTAACTCCTACTACCAAACCAATATTGCTTCTTCAGGGTTACAAGTTCTTTCCGTCCTTCGAGTCGACCTAAAACACGATCGCTCCTAGTTTTCGATTAAAGCTCCCAATACTCTGGCCACGGTGGTCCCCGTTTCCGAAAGAATACTTGTTGTGTTTGAGATCTCGTGACATCTTCCTTCGTGATTAAACATTACGTATATGTATGTATACACGTTGTTTCTAAATTGCAGATTATTCCTAGATATCAATCGATCGATCATCTTCTTATTATTAACTACCATCTAAAACTACCGACGATCAAAGCAGAGAACTTTAGTGTCAGGGAAATTTCAGTCAACAAAATGTTTCTCTTTATTTAAAAATACACTGTTGCAATTATGAAAAATTACAAATTTTGGTCGTTATAATAATACAACAGTTTTTGACGTTGATAAGTTACAATATGAACGCGCAAAATTCACACGTTTCGTCCGTTTGGGATGAAACGTTCAATTTTTGCACGCTGAAAGCACAATCTTTCTCATCTTGCGGTGTCTCATTTACGTTATTTGAAATTCTTTCGCCGATAATGCCTCATTTTGATCATTTTGATCAACTACTGCCGGCTAACATTCAGTGTGTTAACGAATACGCAAAGTGGGAAAAACGCGGTTGCGGTGTTACATATACATACATGAGCGAGTCAGTTGAACAAACGCGGTGAATCCTACGGGATGGCATTCCCGAAATATGCGAAATATTCGTGGAACGGCACGTTTATAATGTGTTCCTTCAAGCACGATGAAATGTAGTTCCTCCTCCTGATTTAAGTGCGCTGTCGTCGGAGAGAATTTCACTGATGAAGTTCGACGAACGAGCTCACGAACTGTTTAGCATCGTTTCGTCTGATTTCTCTTACATTTTTCTAAATATTGCGCTTCATTTGTTAAAATTAACCAGAAGACAAATTTTCGTGCTTTCTTCGACTTTCACACATTTACGAGTGATTAACCTTTCAATCGGGTCGTTTCTCAGTCAAAATTTCCTACAATTGTAGAATTAAAAGTAACAAACGCAACTTTTAATCACTACGACGCATCGTACGATCGATTTGTATCAAAGAAGTTAAGAGGTTAGACATTCGATAAAGCAGAGATTCGTCCAGTCGACGAATTTTCCGATGTTCTGACGGAAAACCCTACATTAATCTCTTTGAGGCAAACTTTTCCTCAGAGATGTTTATTGAACTCGTTGAGGTAGCATGCGAGCGATTTTCTTTTGATTCTGTTCAATTAGTCCTCAAATATTAGGTTGTCCCATAAGTTTCTTCCGCGCCACGCTATGAGTGACTCTAAGTGGCCGTGTTTATATGAACATGCAGGCTTATCTCTTAGCCGTTCATGGCGTCGGTTTCAGTCGTCCCAGAGCTCTTTCAAAGTACGTTTCGTTGGTGACAAAGTCTCTTTTAAAATTTTTTCTGCACCGTTCAATATGGAGAGCCAAAAGATGCATTTGCGGCATGTTATGCTTCATTGCTTTAAAAAAGGCAATAGTGCAAAGGACACTGCAGACGAGATTTTCACCGTTCACGGGAGAGGTACTACCACTATTAGGACCGTCCACAATTGGTTTAAGAAATTTAGAGCTGACAATTTCGAGTTGAAAGATGAAGACCGCAGCGACCGCCCAACAACGACTGATACGGACATTATCAAGACTGTGCTCACTGAAAATCCACGATATAGTGTGCGTGAGATAGTGGATGCCACTAATATTCCCAAGACAACGGTACATAAGCATTTAATCAAGATAGAATATGCGAATCGATATGAAGTTTGGGTTCCACACCTATTGACAGAGACCGGCCTTATGCTTTGCTTCTCCAGCGACATGAAAGGGATCCTTTCTTAAAGAGGCTTGTCACTGGAGACGAGACTTGGATTTTATACCAAAATGTGCAACGAAAACGCACTTGGTCCAAGGAAAATAGACCTTCAACTGTTGCGAAGCCTGGACTTCAACCGAAGAAGGTTCTTCTGTGCATTTGGTGGGACTGGAAAGGTGTAGTGTACTACGAGCTCCTTCCCCAAGATGATACGATCAATGCTGACAAATATTGCAATCAACTGGATCAATTGAAAGCAGCCAGTAGCAGAAAAACGGCCAGAATTGCATGTTGCGTTAGCCGTAAGGCAAGAATTATTACAGTTTGATTGGGACGTTCTACCTCATGCTCCATACTCCCCAGACCTTGCTCCGTCCGATTACTACTTGTTCCTCTCCTTAAAAAATTCTCTCCGTGGTAAATCTTTCAAATCCATAAGCGAAATAAAAACGCACCTAGATGAATATTTTACAAGTAAACTTAAACAATTTTGGAAAGAGGGCATAATGAGGCTTCCTGAGAGATGGAAGAAGATTATAGAACAGAACGGTTCATATATAACGTAATAAATCCATCTTAAACAAAAAATATCGTGTATGCATTTCGCATCAAAAAAAGGGAAGAAACTTATGGGACACCCTAATACTTTTATAGCAAGAGACCATTTTCATTTTCGCGCATACTTTTAAACTTCCAATGTCCCAATTTTGACCCCTTCCTTTCACAAAACATTGATCTTATTGTAATTCGAGAATTGCATCGGTAAAAATAATACGAGTTGCAGCGGAAGCTAGACCATGCGGAAAGTTACACTGGCACACGTGTCGCACGGTGTCTCATGGTCTCTCGGAAAGGGTTAAAGAAAATTTCATCGCAGCGAGTGAAGCGAGGCGATCGGTCCATCGGTTCATCGGGAGCCGACGGCGATACCGACACAAAGACGTCATCGTCGTCGCCGCCGCCGCCTCGCAGATACGGTCGCGAGCGTGGAAACGAGGCTGGGCAGAGGGTGAGCACGTAGCAGCGGGTGCCCGCTTGGTGATCGGCCGCGGCAATTTGCGACAACTAATCTAAATTCAAATTGCTTCGAACAAAACTAATCTAGTGGTCACACAGAACCGCCCCCTTTTCCTCTGTGTTCCGGTGGCGCGCGCGACACCAATCCTCCTCGACCGATCCGCTTCTTCCACCCTCTAACTCTCTCTCTCTCTCTCTGTGTCTCTGTGTGTCTCTCTGTGTGTCGCTGGCTGCTTTTCACCGATGTCTCGTTGCAGCTCGCCGTTCCTGTCACGCCCATACGTTGATTGAGCCTCACTAACAATCTGCGTCCGCAACCTTCGGCTCCCGTTTATACGCGTATTTCGCGAGCCAGCGTTTTTCCACCGAGAGAACAGCCGCGTGTCGCGCACCGTTTCTCTCCTCTCTGCCCTCTGCCCGACTCGCCCGCTGCGATGAAATTGCAGCCAGCGGCGACGGTCCGTGCATCGCGCCGTCCGGCTTGATGGACGAATTGCAAGGTTTTTGAAACCGAATTCCGCGGCGCTGTCCGATTCAAAGGGATTTGCGTGAACGGAATAAGCCGCGTATAGGATTTCACGCTGAAATATTGAAACGCCTGATGCGCTATTCATATTCTCCTTTTTCCCCCCTCTCCCCCCCCTTTTTTTTTTTTTTTTTTTTTTTTGCGAATTCCTCGCTGGCTATAGGCTAGAGTTGGACCAAGAACCCGAGATGACATCGAGTTCTATGTAATTGCGTATCATTTCATTGTAATTACGTTGATGTTGAACTTTTTATACGGTGCGCTCAGGGGGCCACGGTATAATTTCCATTATTCTTAGCATATAATGGCAAAATATTAAATAATATGATGAAATAAAATATCATGTTCTCATCAACAAGTGTGTTTATTTCGCTTTCGTGGTCACCCGTGACCACCATGGCCCCATTGAGAAGGCAAGCTCCGGTCACGGGGTGACCACCGCGGCAGTCAACGTGTTAACGACAGCACTCCGAAGTGAAAATGTATCAACGAGTGGTGAGAAGTAGTCTAGAGTTCCGAATGGAAAGATTCGAGAACAATTTCAGTATTGTAATTGATACGTAAATAAATAAATAATATCAATTTCTTAATCTGGATCGTAGACATTCTAAATTGTGTCTCCTTTTTATTATTTTACGTAAAAACTTTTATACTTAGAGTGAAATTCCACTAGTCTGATCGTTAGCCTTCTGTAGTTTATTGTAAAGACTAATATCTCTTCGTGGAAATTTCTGCGATATCGATTCAAAAAAAAAAAAAACTGCACGACTTGTACTTCAGTACGATTCGTTTCACTAAAAAGGCTTTTCACTGTACTGCTGATTTTCTTTAAATCTTTAAATGAAGAAAAAAACTGCACGACTTGTACCCCAGCACGATTCAATACCTCAGTACCAGACAACGCCACTCCTACTCGAGGTCTATCCCACGCCCCCTCGCGAATCACGTGACCCAGATCAACCAATCGCTAATTTTCGTTGCACCAGCGTTGCACCTAAAGAGGCCCGATTTTCCGGGTTATCCCCACTAAAATCACTTTCAGTGATGAAAAAAGATCGCACAATCGAATTCACGTCGTTCAAATTCGTGTTAAGATTCACGCTTCGGCGGTGTTTTTGTTCTACTAATCACGTAAACGAAAATGGCGAACGCAACATTTGAAAAAAACAGGAGCCTGTTCTGTCCAGTGAAACATCTTTGATGCATACGTCTTAAATGGTTCGAATTTATTTGCGAGAGACTCGATATTGCTTCCAGAAGACCATCGTCCAGGACACGATCGAACGTCGTCTGCAATTTCTGCGGTAAACATCGATTATTTACCGCGCGGTGCTAGTTGCCGGTTTCTAGTTGCCAGCTATTTAGACCGGACGAACGTGTTACGTCGTTCCCCGTATCTGGGCTGCGGTTTGTTGAAATTATGAGTCGATTGACCGACGAGCAAACAGAAGCTTTACGCGATAGGGATGGGAGTGGAAATTGCGGTACAAGTCCCGAGTGTTTGATGACATGTTATCGAGATCGATATTAATTTTGGAACGCGTGCACGCGGCTACTGATAAAAGTCTTCTCGTGTACGCACGATCACGGTTGAATAGTGACAGTTTTCGAAATCCAATCCTCTGGAATCGTGGTATCGTGTGTTGTAAGAATTTCGTTTTGCTTATGATTACTAACGATCGATCGTAGCTGTTTCCTCCGAGTGAAGATTGATGTTTCTGGTACACTTTGACGACTTTGGTATTTTTGTAGTAGCGTATTAATGAAATAGAGGAAATAAAATGTTTTATACTGAACTCATTTCATTTACTTTTCATTGTGATACATATATTTTGAATCATCATTCTTAAAAGTAAGAACGTACAAACGTACGTGTTGTAAATTTAATTCGTTACGTTTAAATTTTATTGCACGCACGCGTAAATTTACAAGGCCAGAACAGCTTGCCCAGAAATGAGCCCGATTCTATTTCTCTCTAAATACGGATGCTCTGCATGAAGCTCCTTTATTTGAGATTAATAATTGTGATCAATCATTGCAACATTTACGTTCCCACGTCAAAGAACGCAGCGAGTCGTTCAGCTCGCAAAAGCGATTAAAGCGAAAAAGGGGATGCAAGAACGTCGATCGTTTCGACGATACAAACTCGATGTTGCTTTCAGTAGGCGATCGATGAAATCACTGTTCGAAATTAGAAGAAACAGCGTATGTAAATAGCCGGACGAAACAGGCCGACCATCGGAGCATCGGGGCGCGAGACGAATCGTAATTAACGCGCGGCGTATCTCGCTCGACGAAATAATTACGCGTATCAGTATCAAGTGTCGAATCGATCCTCGAATTTTCACAATTGGACCGTGGCGTCAACACGTTCGTATCAGCGACGTCGCGTGCGGTTAGCCGCGCTTGACATTTTCCGCAATTGCATGATATTGAATGGATGGGCGGACACATTGCTGAGGTTGCAGGGAAATGAATTAAAAAAAAAAAAAAAAAAAAAAAAAAAAAAAAAAAAAAAAAAAAGACGAGGGGAGACAGAAAGGGAGGGAGAGGGACAGGAACGAAAAACGCAGATGAAAAATCGTGCGACGCGTGTACTTCAACGAGCACAGGCTCGTTGGCAATAATTTCGAGAGAACATTCGATCGAGCATTATTTTGATCGCTTCATGTCCCGCTCCTCATCGTAATTGCTTTCCGTGATTATTGTTCCGATTGTACGGAATTATTTTGTTACATTGGCACTGACGTTTGCAGTGGATACGCGTGTGACTCGAGTCGATGGATCAGCTACTTAAGAAACTGTACGTTTAAAGAACGTTTGTACTGTATTTGTTTCTTGCCGGTTGTGGTCGTTCGTTGGAGATACAAATGCACAAGAAATATTCTTGAAACGACGTGCGATATTTTTAAAAAAGTGACGCAACAAGTGTATGGATACAGAGTTTGAACTTGGGTAGATTTTCATGCGTTTCTGGAAAATTAAACTCAAGGGACGCTCAAAATAGTCGAACTACTTAAACTGGTTGTAATTTTTAATATGTTTTTAAATTCCAAATTTCTTTAAATCTTTTGCATCAGTACTAATTACCATCTTGTAGATTTAAGAAATACATAATTTATATATTTCTAACGTCATTGCCTTTCTTAGTCACTTACGTTCACAAATCGACCAAGAAACTCCTGCACGACTTGTGCCCCAGTACGATTCGCCCCACTAAAAGGCCCAGAAGCAACTGTTCTGACTTTTTTTACCATAAAATTTTATTGATATGCAAACATTTGAGTCGATACAAAACAAATTGCAGGCGCGATCGCTCAGCACCAGACAACGCCACTCCTACTCGAGGTCTACTCCACGCCCCCTCACGAGTCACGTGACCCAAATCAACCAGTCGCTAATTTTCGTTGCATCAGCGTTGCACCTGAAGAGAGTTACCCCCACTAAACTCACTTTCAGTGATAAGAAAAGAAAAAAAAAAATACTGCACACCAGCGTGTCGCGATCTGCACATCCAAACAACTACACAGCTGACAGTGGCACCAGCAGAGACATTGAACTCGCGTGGGTTCGTGCCTCGCCCCCGGTGTCCGTCTTCTCTCCATTACTTTTCCAGTCAGCGTCGGACGTTGAAGTAGTTTTCGCGAAAGTGTCGCGCGCGCACACCAAAAGTCCGGAGGTGGCCGGGCTCGGTGGAGATTCGGTCCGGTGACGAGCCTTCAAAGCGTCACGATGTCCGCGGAAATTAAATTTCTACGGTCAAAGTAATTCCTCACACGTATCCGCACTCTCTGGATAACTGTTGTCCTGCCGGAGGATGAGGAAACGCCGGCCGTAGCATTCGTGAAAGGACTGTCCGTCCCTGTTTCTTCGACGTCGAAGGCGGCCGGTGAAGGTGGTCGGGGCCGTCGAGAGAGAGAGACAGAAAGAGAGAGAGAGAGAGAGCCGCTTGGAAAATCCTTCCTCCCTCGACCGAGTGCCTTTTGAGGTTTCTCGATTCGCTTCTCCTTTCGTTTCTCGTCACCGTTCGAGGTCACGTGCGGCTCTTACCTCCTTGATACGACGGTCATTTCGCAAATATGTAAGTGAGATCTCGGACTTTTCTCGCGGACTTTTTCACGCCCGATCTTGGCGTCGTTCTTACGAAATTTGTACTACCTGGGTCTTGAACTTTTAAATTGTGGATGGCCACTCTCGAGAAGATTGCAAGAGGAGTGTTTTACGATTTTATAGTTTACGGTTGTTGCCAGGTTTGTGTAGGTTACTCTTTCTGGACACTGAATTTCTAATTTGTGGACAGTGACCCCCGAAAAGGATTTATAACCAAGTAATCTTATCCTTCTTCCGGTTATTTTCGATCCGTACGAAAATTGAAACCTCGAGTTCAACGAGATACAATTTCCCGCCACGGCTGAGCGTAGAACGCGTAAAAATTTGAGGATTACGAGACGGGCCAAAACAGCGAAAACCGTCCATTCATTCGAGGTTAATTGAACAAAACTGTCTTCCGGCGGAATCGTCGCGCTTCAACTCGAAACTTTCGTCGAAAGAATCTCACGCAGGAAGCCCATAAATACACGGCGACATCGGTATCGTATTTAAGCGGGAACATTCTTTTCATCCGGTGAAAAGGAGCGCTCGAGGCTAACAGTCGAGGAGAGGAGAAGCGTCCACTCCCCCGAGAGTATCTCTTAAGACCGATTCACTTCACTCACCGTCCAAGTCGTTTCCCTTTCTTCCTTTTCCCCTTTTCTTTCTCCCTTTCCTTTTCTCCTACTTTTCTTCCTCCCTTTCTTCTTCTTTTTCTTTTTCTTTTTCTTTTTTTAAACGTTCTCCTCCTCGCTCGACAGCGCGTAGAATCCTGCTGGCCGCGCGTGCTAAATTTTTTTTTTCATACGCTGCGTGGCCAGAATTTATGCGACCGAGATCCCAGGGCAATAGGGGAGCATCCGCCTGGCGGACAGAAATGAATAGAGCGGCTGACTCCCGGGTACTTTACAAATATGTGACCAGAAAACACACCGAGAAACACACTCTCTCTTTTTCTCTCCCTCTTTCTTTCTTCCTTTCTTGTCTGCTTTCTTGCATTCTCTTTTTCCGGTTAGATTCGATATCATTCCACCTTCAAGCTACTCGTCGTCCTGTACACCTTTGGTTGCGCGAGTTTTTCCACACAATCTTCTGCCGTTGAATTTCGTCCCTCTTTCTGTCTCTCTGTCTTTGTATTCGACGATTTTTCTGCTTACTTTTCTTCTCCCGTTCGACAACCCTTGTGTTTTTTTTTTTTTCGAAAGAAGCATCTCGAGTGCAGCGTTTGACAACTTTTGCGCTTATTTTTTGCCCAGGCTCTCTCCGTGTATTTCGGACCTTTCTTGCCAAGTTGTTTCAGCGTCGTCTTTCTTTCGGTTGAATATCCTTAGGTAGCTTCGCGAAGATTTAACCATTTCCATGCTTTCTGCAGCTTGAAGTTCCGAAGACACGTGCAAATACCGTTCTATTAATTATTCGAAAGTATTAATGATAGTATTTAGTTATGTCAGTAGTAATATTTATTACCAAATGAGCAAGCTTAGCAAGATATAACAGTAAATTAAATTTCACAATCTTCGATGTTCAATCTTCTCTTCGATCCATACAATGTTTCTTTCATTTTGTTTGGAAAAAGTCATTTCAGACCCCCTTATTCATTTTTCATCCACGAAACTGTCTTTCGCTACTCTCTAAATTATGTTTCGTGCCATTTCTACGTCAGTAAGTGTTCTTGCGAATTTCAAATTTCACTTTTTATTCCAAAAGAGTAAAAAGTTTTTAGATTTCACGCAACTTCATGCGATCCACAGTACCAGCTTTCTCATCCTTCCATTTTCTCATTTCGTCAACGTCCTCCCCAACATCGTCAACCTTCTGAATTATATTCCGTGCCATTTGTGCATCAGTAAGTGTTCTTGCGTGTTACAAATTTCACTTTTTATTCCAAAAGAGTGAAAACTTTTGCTCTGAAAGAAACGTGTAGATTTCACGCAATTTCGTGCAGTACCAGCTTCCTCTTCCTTCCATTTTCTCATTTCGTCAACGTCCTTCCCAACATCGTCAACCTTCTAAATTATATTCCGTGCCATTTGTGCATCAGTAAGTGTTCTTGCGTGTTACAAATTTCACTTTTTATTCCAAAAGAGTGAAAACTTTTGCTCTGAAAGAAACGTGTAGATTTCACGCAATTTCGTGCAGTACCAGCTTCCTCTTCCTTCCATTTTCTCATTTCGTCAACGTCCTTCCCAACATCGTCAACCTTCTAAATTATATTCCGTGCCATTTGTGCATCAGTAAGTGTTCTTGCGTGTTTCAAATTTGACTTTTTATTCCAAAAGAGTAAAAGGTTTTTAAATTTCACGCAACTTCATGCGATCCACAGTACCAGCTTTCTCATCCTTCCATTTTCTCATTTCGTCAACATCCTCCTCCCCCTTCCCCTTATTATTACTTCAGGCACCCGCAAGCCAATACCAGTATTTCCGCGACGCGGGCACCAAAAACGGGCGTCTTATATATTTCCCCCGGTCCATTCTCCATAGATCTCTCTTCAGCCCAGGCTCCTCTCGCAATATCGCGTTTGCGTTTATAAACTTTCCGGTCCCCGGATCCACATAAATCACGGTGGTTCGTCGTGCGCGTTTCGCGATGCTTCTCACGCGTGTATTCATCCTTCTTCATTTCTCTTCATTCGACCTTTTCGCTTCTGCGCCACGCTGCTCGCCAATTTCACGTATCTCCCTTCCTTCCCCCCCCGCCCCCCCCCCCCCCTCCCGCCTTCTGCTCCTGGATCCGAAAGGGAAAGGGAAGTCTCGAGCCAGGCCGCTGTCCCGTCACGAATTCCCTTGGAATCAAATATCTGGCTGTTGTTCCGCGACCGAATTCACGTAGTCTTCCTCGACTACTCTTGCCACGGCCCGATGAGTTATGATCTTCGCGAACCAGTTATTTCTGCGCCCCCCCCCTCTCTTACCACCGTCTACCCTTTTACTCGCTCCGCGCACTTCCACGTTCAGCTGGCGGAATTGAAACGGCGCAGCGGATGGACACGCGGCGAATAAATTGCATTATGCTAGCGGGCTCTGGCGATTTGCACGGATCGCCGGGAAAGCAAGGGAAGGGAAGGGGACGATTCTCTCGAAAGGGTGAAAATACTTTTCGTTTTTCTTCGTTTTTGAGTTCGCTCCTCGCTTGAATTTCTGCGTCGCCGTTTGAACTCTCGGTTGTTTAATCGGACGCAAACTCTCCATTTGTTAAAACAGCAATTCAGGAATTAATATCAGACCGAGCAGGAGTGAATAATCGTTAGGGAGAACGTAGACCCGGCACGAGCATACTTATTAAATATTCTAATTTAATTTTCTCGGAAACAGAGCGTTTTACGAAGAAGTTTTGCTCTGCGCTTTCCACTTATTTTCGCCTGTAGGATCATCTCCCTTCGGTCCTGAATTAGCCCGACAAAGTTAAGTATACAGTCTCGACATCGAATTCGAGCCACTACAAAGTTTCAGCGTCTTGCGAGATTTTAATAAAACGGAAAAGCCTGAAACGCAGTTTAATGAAAGAGCGTAGTAACTATTAAGTTCCACTGCAACTAGTTTTTATTAACTGCACTACGAACGATACCGTTAGCGAGGTACACGCCGTATCGCGCGGTAGTAGTTTGTGTTTCTGTGCCTTTACCATCGTTACAGTAACTATCCTTACCTTATCTTTCGCATACGCTGTTTCAATTTTCGAGCAAGATTTAAACAACAATTTTCACGAAAAGTTCTATCGCTGACTAGTTACACTAACACTGTAACTATAAACTGTAGTTGAATCACTAAAGGCGTGCAAAAGAAATTAGGAATCTCGAGTGGCCAGAGACTGACTAGCACAAGCCGCAAGTGACTGCGCGCCTAGCGTCGAGGTTCTACTGGTCTCCGACGTTTAAACAAAGCAAAGTGCGGCAACACCGCTAGGACGGATGATGGACCGACCAGCCTAGCGGGGGTAGTAGTTGCAACAACAAGCGTCTGGGGCAAGGAGTCGCTGCCATCAGTCCCACTGATGATGAGTCTTGGGCAGTGACCCCGAGACTAAACGCAACTTTCTCTTTTAAATCTATCAATCCTTCCATCATGCATCCCATCACCTTGACTCTTCATTCTCGATATTTTAAAATTCGTAAATTGATTAATTAAAGGTCCGTAAAATGTTCAAAATTGTAGCGGCCTACGATTCCTCGACTACGAGTTTCGAACACTCGACTAGCA
>KQ435794.1:10763652-10779229 GCA_001276565.1 Melipona quadrifasciata | reverse complement strand
TGGTTTCAGATTTTATCACGGCCGAGACAAAGAATCGTATTTCTTCGCGAGCAGGGTGCCTTTCTAAGTGCCTTTCACGACCACCGCGAAACGAAAAAGAGAAGCGCAATCCGCGTGTACGATCGCGGGACGAGGGATTCGTTCACCGCAACGACGGATTATCCGTTGACTCGCGCTACTGAGAACAGCGAGTTAATAAGGAAACGAACTTACTGCCGCGAGATGGAATTTGATTTCGATGTTAAACGTGATTTATTGCAACGTTGGAAACGTAACGTGGAACTGTTGTTGGCATAAAGTTGAGCAACATTGTTATTGCTCAGTGATTTAGTGTAACGTCAGCGTAGTTGTTGGTCCGCGCTACTGAAAGTCGCGAGATGGAGTCTGACTCGAAGTGTTAAATGTAACATATTGCCACGATGTGAAACCGTTGTGCACAAAGTGTGTGTTCGTTAACATTGCTTGATAACGTAGACGGGGGGATGATTAGATTGGAATGGAAAGGAAGGAAATTGAATTTCAATTTTTTAGTCAGGTTGGAATAGTGTTTCGGCGGGGAAATATTTTAGTAATCTGTTTAATTATTTGCAAAGTCAATTGATAATTGGAGGTAATTAAAAAGTTACTAGAAAATTTAAATGTTTTAAACGACGTTACGCTGGGACGAATGAATTACAATGTGTTAATTGGGAATTATCAACTATCAACGTTCAAAATGCTGTTTCTACGTGTGCACAATTCAACTTCGATTTTCTTGAAAAGAATATGTTCCTGAATCGCAAACGTTAAGAACTTTAGATCAGCACGATGATTCGATCTCGAATGTAACATGTTTCCTTTCGCGATAAATTAAATGAAATTAAATTAATCTCGCTTCCCAACTCGGTCGTTCTTAACAAAACTCGTCGCCGTATGTTGTAATTCTGTCAGACCAGCGTTTCCTCAACTTTCCATCGTAAAATCATAGAAATAACATCGACAGCTGAATATTAATTTTGAAGTTTAAACAGTGCAGTCGGCAAATCGACGGAGAATTACAAAAATTAAAATATTAATGAAACTTGCGACCTCGTTGTATATTTTTTGTAAGTTCAAGTTAATCTCGTCCGGTGGTTCTTAACGAAACTCGCCGGCCAATATTATAATTCCATCCGGGGAAAGTTAAACCCGCCGTTTTATTAAGCTGAATTAATCTTTCAATTTGCCTCGGTTTCCGCCGTTTCTTTGTTGCCATAATGTATCCCAATTTGCTCGTATCGTATCGAGGTTCCTTCTCATTATTTCTGTTGTATCTTTAAACACGCCGGCTCTCATTAGAGAATGATATCGCGTTTTCACGCGCGAAATCCGAGGAAGCCAACTTTTCTCCCATAATGCCTGCATTAACGTTCGCGATTCCCTCCACCGTTTCAATTACATTACATCGCGGACATATTAATTACGAGCTATTTCGATGGTTTCCAGGCGATCGTAAAGGTATCACCGCGGAACGGGAATCGTTTCGTATCTCTCCGATATCCTCGCTTTAATATCCAGTTTCGTTTCGTAAACGTAACTCTTTTTTCAACGTAATTTCCCTGTCTTTCGTGCAAAAACGCAACGGCGCAATTTATTTGACACAAGATGGAAAACCATTGCAGTCTGTAGTTTGGAATAATAAATTGTTTCAACTATTCTTATTTTACAAATTATCACCAGCTAACGTTTCAATTGATTATCAACTATCGAAATATAGGAATTATTCGAACGATGTGTAGTATCCCCACCTTCTTCAGAACAGAAGATGAACTCATCGTCAAAGCTGCGAGTGTGTTGGCTTTAGGTGTGTAGATGGGAGAGTGAGTAGTTGTGGTATAGATTGTCGCGTGTCTGGTGTGTTTTGTTTTCTGGACAGTGCCGGGGAAGATTCATTCGTCGAGGAGGAATCACGATGCGAGGATCTGAGAAAAGAGAATGGCGAGAGTTCGGACTAATGAAGAGAGTGAGTGATTGAGAGTGTGAGGAATCTAAAAAGCTTCACTGTTTTGCATCTAAAGGACGTGTGGAAGGACGAATGGGAAGGATTTGCGGTTTAAGATAGTGAGTGAGAGAGAGAAAGCGAGAGTTTGCGTTTGGGTCTCGGAGTGTCACATTGCCTAGACTCATCATCAGATGGCAGCGACTCCAGACGCCTGTTATTGTAACTATCTCCCACCCATCCTAGCGGCGTTCCGCACACTCTGCTGCTTAACGTCGGAGATCGGTAGGACTTGGACGCTAGGCGCGCAGCCACTCGCGGCTTGTGCTAGTCGAGTGTTCTAAACCTACGTATCTAGTTGTGTTTGTTCAATATATATTTTTAACATTACTTCGTCCCTTATTCCGTTCACAAAAGCATCCACAGCTTCAAAGTAAAACTCCAATTATCGATGAATCTCAGTGTTAATTCGTCATTCACATCCCCGTTGGTCTATCACACACTCGACGATGTACCCTGACACCTGTCTCGACCGATTTCCTTGCTATTCGCAGCTTTCCACCTCCACGTGGTGCCGCGGTAGCTTCCCGAGGGGGACGGACGCGCGGAGCGGGGTGGTTGTAACGAGAAGGGGAAGACGATTGTAAAAAGCTGTACGACGCGGAGCGAGGGGCGGGGGGCGGGAGACGAGGGCTCTCTCATTTGAATACTTAGATTGGAAGGGTCGCCGAGAGGGTTGGCGGTTCGCCGGGGAAAGGGGGGGCGGGGGTTGAAGCACCGGGCGCAACCTGGGGCCGCTTAATCGCGTTTTCCGTGAAATTTATGAGATCCGAACCGATAAGGTGGGAAATAAGAGTCGAGCAGAAGCCGGAGAAAGAGGAGAAGAGATCGGTGCGAGGAGGAGAAAGAAAGAAAGGAGGAGAGGAAGAGAGGAAAACGGAGGAGAGAGAGAGATCGTAACGCGTCCCCCGCTTTAATACGTGGAATGCCCGTGATTTTGAAGTAGATAAGCGGTGCCGATGCTTTCCGCTGTTTCTCGCAGATACGTACCGCGGTTACGAGATCTCGCAGATGGGTTATTGATGCAAGTGTTATTGGGCACGAAGTTACACCGGCGGCTCCAACTCGCGCGGGTTAAAGCCAGGAATTGCAGTTTCCCGCCGCTTTCAGTTTCTCGTTTTGCCCGCGGATCCGCGAGGTCCGATTGGATATCGCCGGGTTGGTAAGGAAGCTGGCCGTATTCAAGATGGGCGCCGATTCACTCGCCCGGATATAGTTTCTTTATCTTTTCGCGGTTGCTATCGGACGTCTGCGATCGTACACGGGTTGAATTCTTCCAGGCGTCGCGCCCCCTCCCCGGCTGCAGATCTTGGAGATTCGCCTCCACGTTTTTTTGCCAATTTCGTCTTGGGAATACTTCGTGCAGGAAGATTTCTAGTTTAACGAAGAAACAACTGCGAGGAAGGTATTTCAGAATTCAATCCAATCTTAATTAATTGACGTACGCAGAATATCGAAAACCCCCCTTCTGCTTTCAATGTTTGAAGTTTCAGAGATGCACGTAGACCTCTTATCTTTCATTGGGAAATGGGTCTCCTTGTTTGGCAACGTCAGCATCTTGAAGATCTTTTAAAACAAGCGTCAGATGTGACAGTCGAGCAGAAAGTTCGTAAGAAATCACGACCAATTAACCAAGAGGCTTACCAGCCACGCGGTCAAATAATCACCGAGATCGTTTCTCACGCGGGACTAATGCGATTGTCGTTAATCGTCATTCAACGCCGGCCCCTTTTTATTCCGTTATTACGGCCGCTTAATCTTCACGGACAATGATACCACGCGGCAAAAAGGAAAAGGTTTATCTACCCTCGGTGTTGTTTTTCCATCATCAGTCTACCACCATGGCAGAGAAGTGATATCGATAGATAGACTCGACCGGTTTTTTCGCCGCTCGCCAGCAGAAAAATCGAGAGGCCGCGCGCGGAGAAGCGCGGCCTGATAAGGACGACTCGTTGGCCTCGTGGATAGACAGACCGCTGTCATTTGTCAGACCATCTTTCTCTGCGAAGCACGAACGCGGTTAGACATCGCATCCTCCGAGCTTCCGATTCGATTCGAGCCGGGCCAACGTATCAGCATTTCTACGATTTATTTCATTTCCCCTTTCCCCCGGCCAGCAGTCTAATCCGCGATCGAGAACGAGCTTCTTTCGGCTGGCGAAGGACATCCGATCGATCCCGAATCAGGAGGCGCTTCAACGCGTTCTCGACCGATTTGAAAATAAGATCCGAGCGACGATCGAACCTTGGGAAGATTTCGGCGAGGTGTTCAAGATCAAGCGGTGATTTGTCGCAAGCATTTGTTGCAAACTTACTCGAAACTTGATGGTAAATTGATAAATTCCACGGGAGTTTCTGCATGAAGTAATTTTAATTTTTACGCTGCGCCAGAAGAATTTTCAAACATTCGTACTAAAGGGAACACGATTTATAATGGAGGTCAGGTAACGGAAGTTGTGAAGGATGAATGGAAGGACGGATGGTTTTAGGTAAGGAGTTTAGGTATGGTAAGGAAGCGATAGTTTTGCGTTTCGTCTCGAAGTCACTGCCTAGACTCATCAGTGGGGCTGGATGATGGCAGCGAGACTCCTTACCCCAGACGCTTGTTGTTGTAACTAAACCTACTAGGCTGGTTCGCACACTCTGCTGCTTAACGTCGAAGATCGGTAGGACATCGACGCTAGGCGCGCAGCCACTTGCGGCTTGTGCTAGTCGAGTGTTCGAAACCCGTATTTGAGGAATCCTAGGCCGCTACAGTACCGACGATGTTTGTCTCCTATTTTAATCTGTTCGAAATATTTACGGCAACCGAGTGATACGGGAACTTGTAATTTGTGTGAATCTCGAATCGATACGAGAACGATGGTCCACGGTGTCTGTAGTCCTGTGAAAAAAAAAGAAAGAAAAAAAAAAGGAAACATTTACCCGAGGTCGAAGCGACGAGAAAAACCGTTCACGTGTTCGTCATACCAGCCAGCTGAGCTGTTGTTGGCATTGAAAAATTCAGCTCTCGAAAATCTTCCCCGTGCACGTGCACATTCGCACGCTCGCGTCGAATTCCCTGGAACGTAGTTTTCCGGCGGATCGGGAGGGGGAAGGGGGTAGGCAGGGCGAAAAAGCCGTCGAGAGGAACGCATCGCCGGAAAATACACAGTCGAATCAAGATAAAGTGGATGTGAAGGTGGCCAGACGGCGGCGTTTGAATAAAAACGATATCTGTGTTCGTGCGAATTGTAATCCTCGTGCGAGGATCACACGAGCTCTTGCCTGTCCCTGCGTGCGAAGCTTACGATTACAAAGAAAAAAAAAAAAAAAAAAAGGAAAGAAACGAGCGGGTACGATGTAAACGTTACAACGATGGATTTTTTTGGAATGGAGTCAGGGTTCAATAATGGAACACGTTTTTTTTTTTCGGATAAATTGTTTCACTTCTTGAAGAAAGTTCGCGTTCTGTAGTTTTGATAAATTTTGACGAAAGTGAAAGTTCGGGTAACCAAGGAGCTTTTGTAGTTCCTTTTGCGATGATGCAGTGCCAGTGACTAACGATAGAGGACAGAAGACTGGACGTGAAATGGGAATTATTAAAATGATAATGATCGCCCATCCTACGTTAAAACAAATTTACTCGTTTGACAAAAAGGCAACTAACTGTTGCCACAATTTAGATGGATTGATGAAGTAACAAAAGGAAAGAAATTTGCGCAATCCAAGCTGAAACGTTGCATAGTTCTTAGCTCGATGTTATTTTATAGGATAAATAGCAATATTCGGGGAGGTAGAAATTTTGGTTGCTTTTCACAATAATAATACTTTGAGATATTAATATTTGATACCAATCAATGTATTTTAGATTAGATTATATTAATTATATTATTTAGATTGTATTCATATTAAACGAGATACCAATTATCGAGATTCATCGCGTGGAGGTGACTACGCACGGGATCTGTTTATTATACTGTTTTATATATTATACACGAGTCACGATTCACACTTCTATTGAATTTAAATAATTTGTTAAGAAAAGAAAACGTTATGATGATTAATTTGAAACATTCAAGTAAATATTCTTGTTGGGGAATTGGTAGTAAAATTACTTCCAATTACTAATTATGAATTCAGAGATAAATACTTGCAGTATCGAATAATATCTGAACGCAATAATATTGTTAAACTAATACGAGTTAAATTTCAACGTGAGTTTGAAGAAAATCAAGTTAAACAGTGACTGTCGTTTTCAGAATATAAAAATTTACGCTCGTGTGACTGTCTTTTCCATTATTGTAAATAAGACGATTTATTTGTTATAAATGAATCATTGAAGCTACGACGCGTGGAAATATACAAGGGAAATGGTTAAAATTGTTAAATGATACACAAAAATATCATAGGAATTCGTTATTTTATAGTTGGAATGATTCATTTGAAACAATTAAATTATTTCACTCGTACAACGTTTCTAAATTTTTAATAATAAATTAAATTAACAGCAATAAATTTTAAATAACATTATTTAACAATTTTAACAATTTTTCTATTAAATTAATTATTTCACTCAGTAATTCACTTGTCATTTGTCTCAAATACATTGCAAAAGAGACATTGCAATTTAAAGTCTTACCATTCACCAAATTTCAGATATTAGAGTGATGAAAAACACGTTCCAAGACTAGCGTGTAGTAATGAATATCAAACGTAAGTGACGTTCCCATTTTATTTTCATTTTCATCGAAATTTCGCGATACAGCGATCATTTCCCACGTTCAAGAATGGATACATCCCTCTTAAGCAGTAAAATATCGCGTGCTCGTTTGTTTACGTTCCAGGCCGACGGTGCATCAGGATTTTCCTATAAATACGCCGCCGTGAATATCCTATATACCGTAGCATGCATAAATAACATGTTTTCATTGATGTTTACTACGTGATGTTTACTACAAACAGTATTAAAAATTCGACCAACTGTGCTCATCTCTTTTTAAAATTCTCACGTCTCAACGATGAAACGCTCTCCGAGGTTCGCGTTACTTCCGGTAACACGCGGGCAGAAAAACGCTCGCTCGAATCGAATATAACGCGGCTTGAGACGATGAAACAAGGGACAAGAGAATAAGCGGCGAGGAAGGGAATAAACTGCCACTGGTGTAACAATACGATTTCCACTCGGTGGTTTGAAAATCGGAGAGCTCGGCGGGTAGAGAAAAAGGGAACGAGAGGAAAGGAAAAGGAAATAAAAGGAGGGGGCAGAAGAAAAAAAAAAAAAAGAAAAAAAGAAAACAGGACGGAAGTTGGCGGAAGAAAAAGAATTCTTATTCGCAGCCTCAGCTCCACGCTCGCGCCGTCGAATCCGCGTGTTAAAGCCTCGCAAGTTGCCGCGCGCAAGATGTTTCTCCGCGGAAATCACACTTCGCAGGAGAAAAGCGAAGAAGGAAGCCACAGGCACCTTGGCCAGGACACCGTGTATATGCAAATGCGGAACACGCGCGCGTTTCCACGGCAAACTTTCGTATCTCGGCGAGAGTCGCGCGGGGGTGTGCGTGCGCGCCTTATCTCGGATTTCGTTCGGACTTTTCGCCCGCGACGTCGCGTCGACGAAAACGCGAACACCGGCGAAACGATCGGTCCCTCTCCTCCTTCTCGGCGTCGGATAAAATCAGTCGCACCTCTGTAATGCGTTACCTTTAATTCCCTTCGTCGTTGGATTTACTACGTCACTTGTCATTAGATTCGCTATAATTAAGTAATTGTCGTATTTTGTAGAAATATAAATTTATATATTACATTTATAAATTTATATATTTAAATAATATATTTGAGGGAACTGTAAAGTATTTAAAGACCCTGGATGCTGCTGGGAAGGAGGAAGAGAGAGAGGAAAGGCGAAGTCACTGCTTAGACTCATCAGTGGGGGCGCTGATGGCAGCGACTGCTTACCCCAGATGCTTGCGTTGTAGCTACCAGCTAGACTTGTCGTCGGAGTCACTGCCTGACTCATCAGTGGGGGCGCTGATGGCAGCGACTGCTTACCCCAGATGCTTGCGTTGTAGCTACCAGCTAGACTTGTCGGTGCACGCATCTTGGCGGTGTTGCCGCACTCTGCTTTCTTTAACGTCGGAGATCGGCAGGACCTCGACGCTAGGCGCGCAGCCACTCGCGGCTTGTGCTAGTCAGTGTTCGGAACTTGTAGTCGAGGAATTGTAGGCCGCTACAATTTTGAACATTTGATGGACCTTTGATTAATTAATTTACAAATTTTAAAATATCGAGAATGAAGAGTCAAGGTGATGGGATGCGTGATGGAAGGATTGATAGATTTGAGATAGATGAGAAAGAGAAAGTTGTGTTTAGTCTCGGAGTCACTGCCTAGACTCATCAGTGGGACTGATGGCAGCGACTCCTTACCCCAGACGCTTGTTGTTGTAACTACCAGCTAAACTTGTCGGTGCATGCACTTTAGCGGTGTTGCCGCACTTTGCTTTGTTTAAACGTCGGAGATGAGTAGAACCTCGACGCTAGGGGCGTGCTAGTCGAGTGTTCGAAACTCGCAGTCGAGGAATCGTAGGGCCGCTACAATATTATAGAAATATAAATTTATATATCAAATAATTATCGTATTTTGTAGAAATAAATTGTGATTTTTTTAATAGCAACAGTCCACTTTGAAAGATGTTGCGTGTCAAACTCGTCGTCAATAAAGATCGTTGTTTCGAACGTGTCTTAAAATACACGTACTAGAGTATTGAAGAATTATGGATTCACGGTATTGAAGAATTAAAAATTTGTATTCACGAACTTACAATCTTATAATTTCTGCTTTATATTGTATCATAACGCTCTGAGGATGACGTGTGTACATTTTTCAACTAGACGAAGAGTATTCCTTCTTTTTTTCTTTTCAAATTGTCATTGCGTTCGTCAGCTTCTCTCTGGACGTGAATTGTTTCACTTCACTTCAATCAAATTTAACATTGACATTCATTCACGAAAACTTACAAAATGTAACTACTTGTAGATTTCTTTGTTTGATGTAACAACACTTTTTCATTTTCACCAGAAGTACTAAAAACTTGAAGTTCTTGTGACAAAAATAACTGGATTGCAAAGAGTTGAGGTGAAGCCCTTTTTAGTAAAAGCATCGCCGACCTCTAAATTGTTCTCCATAGAGAATCAAAAGACGAACGATCTTCCTTTCTCGTTGTTGTCTCGTTAGGGAATGAAGATTCAATCGGATATGCTGGGGAAATCCTGTATGATAATCGCTGTAACTGATAGTAGTGCCGGGACTTTGTAGAAGAAGCAATATTTCAGACGAGCTAATGGGAATATTGGTGTTCGTTAAAAGTTGAAGTGGGTCAAAGTTTTACGATCTATAGCTGATGAGGAAAGTTGGAAATTAGTCAGGGTGTTTGCACGAATAATCTCATGTTAAGCGTTAATTGAACTCTTTCGTTGTATCCGTGATATTAGACGTCGAATAGTATTTGTCTCATTTATTTCATACAACTCTAAGATTCATTTAGTTTTGATAAGTAATCCAGATCGCTTTACACTTGAAGTTTGGATGATTTTAATTAATTTCTGTGTACACGCGAGTACACTTTTTAAATTTCGATTACGCGTTTATTAATTGATTTCGATTGCTTTGATTTAATTTATTGAAATATACGGAATAATATTTCCTTTAAGCGTCGGGTTATCAGCATTAAATTAAAAAGCAATTGAGAATCGTTACTGTCGGAATTTTTGAAGAATTGGAACAGAGAACTTAACAGACGAAGCGTGAAAATTCATCATTGTCAAGTTTTAAGCAAAACTTTCACGAGTCAAGAGTAACTCGTATTAAAAATTATCATTAGTATGTATTTTTCTACATTTCAGAAATGCAAAAATTGCACAAAATATCCAAATTGTAGCATTTGGTGCGTAAAACAATTTTCCTCTGATGTTCTGTTCCTTTTTTTTTAGTCGTATCCTCAAACACGTGGATTTACATGAAAACTGCATGACTTGTACTCCAAAAATGAAGACACTTTTGCCATAAAATTTTATCGATACACAAACATTTGAATCGATAGAAAACAAATTACAGGCGCGATCGCTCGGCACCAGACAACGCCACTCCTACTCGAGGTCTATTCCACGCCCTCTCACGAATCACGTGACCCAAATCGACCAATCGCTAATTTTCGTTGCATTAACCCGATTTTCTGGGTTAACCCCGCTAGAATCAGTGATAAAATTCGCAATTCGGCATCTCTGCATAAACAATTTAATGCTTAAAAACTCAAATTCTGCAACGTCACCTTATATAATTGAACCGTTTCGACGAAAAACTCAGTCGACGAATATACATTGTATTCTGCAAATTTAGCGAAGACGTCGCTCGTGGCGAGATCGAAATCCAGTTAGTGACACGTAGAAAGAAAAAGAGAGGGAAGAGGGAGAATTTGCTGCGGAGGAAGTCGAGTAGCTAAAGTAACAAAGTTTCCCCGTCACGACACAGTGACACGTTCGCACGCGGAAAATATTTCGCACGCTCGATTGCCTATTGCCTTCCGTAACAGCGATATTTCCACGAGGATACATGCGCGTAGCTAGCCGGCTCGCCTCGTCGCGAGACCCGCTCTCCCTCGAGCGGAAAATTGACATAAACTGTTGCTTCTGCTGCTCCTTCGCGCTCTTCTCTGTTCAAAGCGCCGCGCCGTTGCGGTTGCAGACTCTTCGTTGCAGCGCCGGAGAGACAGATCGTCGTCGTGACGCTTTCTCGACGTGAAAGTAGCTTTTCAGATTTACTGCCTTCTGCCGCGACCCTGGCGAACGCCTCGGCTGCCAAAACGCGAGAAAGCCATGCGTAATACCGCGATAATGGCTCGTCGAACGATTTATTCGACGCCGGCGAGGCTAATTGCGTGTTCGATAATTGCGTTACTCGGTGGCAGAGTTTCACGATCTTCGCGAATCACCAAGATTTATGTGACAGATGTAAGTGTACAATTGTATCTTTAAGAAAGGAAATAACAAAGGGGAACACGATTGAAAAAAATAACGATGTGAAGTTGTCGATATTTATCTAGTTGGTCACATTTTAAGATGTTTTGATTGATAAGATGATTGATTGTCCTTTAGCGTTTTGTTCTTTTTTTCAAGAATATTTTTACGTAGGCAGAAAAGTGAACTTCTACTCTCGAAAATTGAAAAAAATTCAAACATCTCTTCAGAGATACAGAACACAATTTCTTTTTCTAATTAAATCTATCATGGTTTTGAGGATTGAAACTTTCTCTTTACAACGATCTCTTAATCCATTAAAAATCAAGCAATAATTTGCCACAATATTGTAGATATTTCGTGTTCTGAAAATTCCATAATTCTAGAATCATAATGTTAGAAAGATATTAAACGAATCCGTAGAATCCTTTTTTACAGTTTCCCTTTATTAATAAAAACAATTGCAAATGGAGTGAGTTGAAGCACGCCACGTACATCTTTTTACCATTTTACTTAACTTTGAACATTAGAGTTAGAAGACGAAGTGTTTTATATGTTACACATAAAGATTGAAAGATTGTGTACGTTACACAGGAAAATCGAGTGAACTTAACGCGCATAATTTATCCACGATAAATTAAAATAACACATTTTTACAGGATTGTACATTTCGAAACGGCATAGATTTTCATAGATGTAAAGATCGAGCGACTTTATCGCGTGTAATTTATTGAGAAGAATACGTGATCCATAAAGATCATGCGATATTTTGAAACAGTGCGATTCTCATTACAACGCTCAGATAAAGTAAATTTATCGCAGGAAATTATTACGTGATGAATGAAGTAGACTCGAATTTTTGCCTCGTTCTGTTGTTAACCGCGAGAGGTATCATTTTTAAAGAGAGGCGTTATTCCTCCCTGCGAGCGATAAATCCCAGCTGAGTAGAAGCAGACGTAGCGAGTCAGCGATTTCTTGCAGCAATGTCAAAGCAAAAACTCCATCCCCGTTCTTCTACCTCTTCCTGAATAAACCTCCAAATTTAGCGAAGGATAAATTCGGATTGCGAGTACTCTGCTACATGTTGCAGAACGCCTGGAGAATATTAAAAACGAGAAATTAGGAATTGATCGTCGCTGAAATTTACTTTCCGTCGATCATACTTCCTTGATACAATCAGAATCATTAAGAGAGATGCAGCGCGTTTGAAGTTGTAATGGGAATCAAAGAAATTACAAAAATTGTAGAAGAACTCAAAAAACATTTTCGAGAGGATCGAATTTCGAAATTTATAGCAAAACATAGAGCTTTCGAGTGTCACGAAATTTTCATTTTGCTGCATTGTAATGCAGATGATCAAGCATATAACGTTGAAACGCTGGATCTAATTAGCGATGGCGTAAATAATTTATAACATCTGTACAACGTGTGTTCTAAATAAGATAATGTCTGTTTTTGGCGTTATTTCAATAATAAGGAAACAGAATTTGAATTTGAACAATTAGCTCGAAAACAATTTTCATTCTACATTTTTGACTTATTCCAGCAAACACGAGTGTACCTGATAAATATTCATAATATTCGATTAGCGACGAATATGTTATCCTTTCATATCGAACATGTCCTTATTTTCGCACCACAATTTGAAACGTAGATATCGATTTATGTAAATATCGATCGTGAAATTAACTGTAACAAATAACAGAAGCGTGCGAGAATTGTTAGAATTCTACGTGCGTTTGAGTGTGAATGAGCGTGAGGACGAGTTTGTTTCGTAGATCCTCGTTCTTTCTCTCGTCAGGTCGGGAACGCAAAAATTGTTTTACGCGGCAGGCCGCGTCGCTATTGGTTTCACAGCGCTCCGATATACATGCGGGAATATACGCTGTTTGCGACATTTGCGCAATTCTTTCCAACAACAGATCCCAGTTTGGAAAAAGTTGTCGAACGCGGCCGCCGCGAGGAAATAAAAATCTTCCCTTTCTGCTATTTACAACACGCGGCGCATTGTCCTGTTTTCGCGCCGGCGTTTTGATAATTGGCGTGCGCGCGTCTTTGAAGGTGTTTTATAAATTGAACGAACAGCCGCGCGCGGAAAATATCACCCGGTACGTGTTGCATTTGGGCAAAAATGAAACTTGCGCCAATTATGGAAGTAAATCAACGATGATCTCTGTTTTTGTTTTCTTCCTTGGAACATTGTGCATGTTTCAACAATTTTCAATACGCTGTTCAAGAATATGTTAGCGTCCATGAGTGTACGCTATGCGAGATTTTTTGAGTCCAATCTTGTCAGACATTTGAACAATTAATATGAACTTTTGGCGTACATTGTACGATAAATTTTACTGAAATTCTTACTGAAAGATGTCGCCTAAGTTAATAAAGTTCTACTATACTATATTATACCAGCACGTTCTGCGGATTTTTGCATTCTTCAGTTTCCCGGGAAAATATGTACAAACATTCGCGGTGTTAAACCGTATTGAAAATGTATTAAAATTCAATACCGCAAATTTTGCCAACGATATGCAACCTTTATTATTCGTTTCTCATTCAGAGACGCGGCAGCTAAATTATGCCGTCAGTCTTCAGCAGTAACGACTCTCGTCCCGGAATATAACGTCTAAACAAGAGAAACACAGGTTGGAAACGTTCTTCAATTTTACGCCGCTCTCGAGGAACATCCTCTAATCACCGGTTCCGTTCACGATCGATGCGAAGAAGTGGTTTCCCCCCTGCGTTACGTGATTAATAACCCACTGGAGTTTGTTGGATAGATGGCTGAAGAACGAATCTTTCCTCTCGCGACACGTGGCAATTGCCTCGCGTACGTAATAATTAAAATTCGCGAAATCACTCCAACCTGCGTAACGAAGGAATCTCTCAAACTTTAATCAGCTAAGGAAGTCGGCATGCTTAAAATACCACGGACGAAGGAGTGTACTGATTGCGAGTATCGCGTAATTGGCGACGAAGATGACTCTGCGTGAAAAATTAAGTCGAGAACGGGGGGACAAAATTTTGTCATCCGAGTCTACGGTAAGATCGAGATTAAAAATTTGTCAACGTGTATCATGAATTGATGCTACTGTTTGAAAAGAAAAATTTATCGATTTGTTGTATAATATAAAATAATTACTAAATTGAAATTAAGATTCTATCTTAATTTTAATGCTCCATTTAAAAAAAAAAAAAACTTTGAATATATTTTTAGTTAAGAATCAGATCTGATGGATTATCTAAGAAATTGTTGATTATTTGCTCTTGTCCTCTCTAAAATTCACGAAAAATTTTCAAATTCGATTTTCCCGAAAATGTCGCTTCAAATTACATCCTTTCTCTTTGATTTATTTTTTTTCTTTTATCTAGAATTATCTCCATTTTCAGCTGTATCACGAATCATGCGACGTTTCGTAGATCTACGAAGGTTTTTGCACATTTTCGTCAGCAAAGTTCCGAATCTTCCGGAACTCTTTGCGATTTCCAGGCGCGTTGCAATCTCGACGGAACCACCCCTTTCGCCGAGCGCCCTTCTTTCGGCCGCTTTGGCCGTTCCCCCGGTGCTCGTTAATTCGAATGACAGTCGATACTCGGGCACCGTACTAATTATCCCGCGACTCGAATCGGTCTACTTTCCTTCGTAATTAATACTTCGCAACCTCCCTTAAGGCTTCTTCGATAAGTACGAGATTCTTGCTTGAATCACATTTTTCTTCCTCCCTGTTTCTCTTCCTTTTCCCTTTTTTAAACTGTAGCGATCGAGCACCTAATCTTCCATTTGATCTTGGCTTTTTCGTTTTATTTCCTCTCCTTATTCGTTTCTTTTCGCTATTTTTTTTTTTTAAATTCTTTAGTTGACGTTTGATTGGCAGGTCAATTGGTTGTTGACTGAATTAAGATTAGAAAGTAATTTGTAATCGATTCGAAGATTCTTTCTTTCCCGATTCTTTCATGGGCTTAACACGCAGCGGTTTAATTATGAAAATTCAATTAGTGCCGCGGGCTTTAAAAACCTTGAATCGACATGTGGCGTGATTTCTATTTTTGATGACATGCGGGACGATCGTTTATTAAATGATATGGAAAAATCGTTTGTCAAATTGTTACATCAATACAGAAGTGATGTATTTCGTTACTTTTGAAAAGTTCGATTACTCTTTAGATGAATGGTATCAATTTTATAGAAACATGAAACAGTGAAGAAACGTATTTGTCGCCGAAAATGTGCCAAGAATAGAACTTTCATTGAGCTTAAAGTCACCCGTGCTTTGTCATTTCTAAATGGTACGAAAATTCGTAATTGTCCTATCCTAAGAAGTCTGTAGCGGAGATTCCTCGACTACGAGTTTCGAACACTCGACTAGCACAAGCCGCAAGTGGCTGCGCGCCTAGCGTCGAGGTCCTGTCGATCTCCGACGTTTAAACAAAGCAAAGTGCGGCAACACCGCTAGGCGGCAACACCGCTAGGACGGATGGACCGTCCAGCCTAGCTGGTAGTTGCAACAATAAGCGTCTGGGGTAAGGAGTCGCTGCCATCAGCCCCACTGATGAGTCTAGGCAGTGATTCCGA
>KQ435794.1:10746686-10761743 GCA_001276565.1 Melipona quadrifasciata | reverse complement strand
TCGAAGTTTCAGGTGAACGTGGTGGAGGGGGTGGAGGGAGCGCCGGTGCACGGATACAGGTGCAACTGTACGGATCGTTAGCAGAATCGCATTCGAACTCTCGAAGGTAGTACTCTCCCTCTGTAGGAAATTCTTTGGAGTGGCGAGTCTCTTCAGAGGTAACGATCTTTCTCTTTTTTTTTTTTGTTGTTGGCTCCGTCTACTTTCTGCCCCGTCGTTCGTAGCCGCGTCTCCGCGATCCTTATCCGTACACCGGTATCTCGTATATCCCCGCGTGTAATCCGTAATAACGTTTGAACGGCCCGCTTTGAGAGGTATTAGACGATATAGGATCGGTATCTCGCAAATCGGCCTCGCTGGTCCGTCGAGTATTTCCTGCAAGAATTTACAAGCGGCTCTAAAGGAATCTTGGCGATTTTTCTGTTTTCTTCGATTTTTCTTTTTTTTCTTTTTTTTTTTTTTTGTTTTTTTTTTTTTTTTTTTTTTTTTTTTTTTGGAGAAGATTTGTCAATTTTGTGGAGCCATTAAATATTTTTAGAAATGTCACGTGTTCCTTATGTACAGAGATATCGTTCGAGATTTGATGAATTATTGCTTAGCATGAAATTGTCAAGCGTTATGGAGAGAATAATGATATAAATATTATCTGTTTTATCAGTGGAAAAGTTAAATGGTACTTGTATTATCCGAATATTCTAACATTCAAATTATCGCTTTACTGTCCAGACGTATCGTAACAGAACAGTCTACATCCTCTTTAGTATACTATTAAACTACTTTAAGCACATTTGACTACTAAATTATTTTAACTCTATAATATATTCTCATACTTATTTTTATCGTTATATTTGACAAGTGACAAAGTGTCAGATATGGCAAAGATGACAAAGACAATTCTTTTTTACTGCATCTTTACTATACTACTAAACTATTTTATATACATTTGACTACTAAATTATTTTAATTATATTCTTATACTTATTTTATATTTACTTATATACTTATTTTATACTTATTTACTTATATATACTTATTTCATATTTAACTATATTCTTATACTTATACATTTGACAAGTGACAAAGTGTCAGAAATGGCAAAGATGACGAAGACAATTCTTCTTTGCTGCCTCTTTACTATACTACTAGACTATTTTATATACATTTGACTACTAAATTATTTTAACTATATTCTTATACTTATTTTATATTTACTTATATACTTATTTTAGACTTATTTACTTATATACACTTATTTTATATTTAACTATATTCTTATACTTATACATTTGACAAGTGACAAAGTGTCAGAAATGGCAAAGATGACAAAGACAACTGTTCTTTTACTGCCTCTTTACTATATTACTAAACTATTTTAAATGCATTTGACTACTAAATTATTTTAACTATATTCTTATACTTATTTTATATTTACTTATATACTTATTTTAGACTTATTTACTTATATACACTTATTTTATATTTAACTATATTCTTATACTTATACATTTGACAAGTGACAAAGTGTCAGAAATGGCAAAGACAACTCTTGTTTACTGCCTCTTTACTATACTACTAAACTATTTTAAACACACTTGACTACTAAATTATTTTAACTATATTCTCACACTTATTTTTATCGTTGCATTTGACAAGTGACAAAGTGTCAGAAATGGCAAAGACAACTGGTGTACCATTTATACATTTCGCTCCTGCACGCAACAGGTTATTAAAGTTCATCTATCCTAATACCTTCCTCCTGAAAAGCATCCTTTCACTCGCTCAGCCAAAAGCGAAGGAGACGAAGAGGAACGGATCCAATCTTTTTTCTTCTCCATTTCAAACGCGAAGCCGTCCCGTGGTCCCGAGTAACGCCATTACCTCTCAACGCGTTATCGAAACACGTCCCGACCTCGGGTAGGAGGGTACACCGGTATTCCCGGCTCGTTCTTCCTTCCATAGAACGGCACTCCATGAAATAATGCTATTCAGGGTAGAAGACGCGATCGCGAGAATTTCGAGATGGATGGCTGGTCCCGGTTGGACGGGACGGGTGTATCTCGAAATCCTTGGCGATGATTCGATCAGCTCCTCGCGGGAGGAACGGTCTGTTACTTTTCAGGACTGGCTGCGAGCAGATGTACGCTGCGCGGCAGACTTGAAAAATTGCATTTTGTATTCAATAACTAGGCTGTCAGTCCGAGCGGCGGTCTCCTATAACTCAAAGCGCATCCACGCATCCACGTAGACGCCGCTGCCTCTCTCTCTCTCTTTCTCTCTCTCTCTCTCTCGTTCTGTCTCCGATCGATCGATCTCTCCCGTTTCTTTGCGAACCCGACCCTCGCGCGAGGAAATACTAGTCACACGCAGCGTTTTCGATGTCCTGCGACGTCGTTCGAAAAGAAAGGAGCATCTCGTTTGCCATCGTCTTCTTTTTTTTTTTTTTTTTTTTCTCTTCCCTCCTCCGTTCCTTTCGGGAATTGACAATGTGCCACGGGGAGCATCGATCGCCGCGTTTCCCTGCGCGCGGGGCTTTGCTGGTCCCTCGTTCGGATCGATGGCGGATCGATTGATACCCGACACTGGGAGGCAATCTTACACCGGGAGAACACCGAAGCGGAAATTCTTTTTTTAATCGAGTGTCGTTTATCAATTTCAAGCTTCGATTTGCTCTCGCCCCTTTGCTTGTTTCGCTGTTTTCAGTTCATCGTGCAGCGACGGACACTTGCTAGTTTGTTCCTGAAATAACCAGACGATAGTATCTTCCGTTAACAATTTACATCGTTCAGAATGACTAACTATCCTTCCGACTATTTCGCTTTAATCGTTTTTTGCTTATGTTGCGATTCGCTCGCCGAAGATATTATAAATTTGGAAAGCTTTAGACGAACAGGATTTGTTTCAACAGCGTATCCTTTCTTTCACACATCTGAAAGCAAATCCCCCTTTCATCGAATATTGCTGAAGACAGAATCGAAGACTTATCGAATATTATTTAGAGAACGTAAATCAGATTTCCTTCTCGTTGAATATTTCAAATATTTTTTGGTTCCTTCAGTCGGGAATCGAAGGAGAGGATATGTATATTTGCAGAAAATCGGACATTTAAATTTAGATATTAAGCAAAGTAAACACAATCGTCACTGTCAGAGGATTAAACGTTCAGTGGTTAACCCCGTTTCGTTTTATTTCAGTTACAGTCGTTTCCGTTACCAGCGTCCCGGATCCCGAGTTCGTCGATGAAATAGGAAATATCACAGTGCCGGCGGGACGTAACGTGAAGTTAGCCTGCAGCGTCAAGGATTTAGGGCCGTACAAGGTAAACGATTTCATTTTTTTAACACGTTGAATGCCGCCGGGGGTCACCGGTGACCGGCACTCAACTCGGCGGTGGCGCCCAGATTCATAGAAATATACATCATTTGAGCAAATGTCAATACTTGTAAATTCCTATTATTACCATCGTTGATGCAATAGTGTGAAGAAATGAACGCAGTATAAAGCATCTAGAAAAAGTTTTATTTACACACGAAGCATACATTACGATGCGTGGTATTAAAGCACTTCGAACAAAGAAATGGCGAACCACCACAGTCTTCACGATACGTCATACGACTTTTCTAGTACAGTTTTTTGCAATTTTCCTTCCTAGCTTGTTCGAGTTGTTTTGATAACAGATTTTGCAAAATCGTCGCACTGTTCGAGCTCTTCCCGGCGTTGCATTTAATTCACGACGTGGTTTTCTCAGCAAGCTTTTAGATGGAGAGAAACTTGACGATCGTGACAATTTGATAATTTCCAATTGCATTTTCGATCACTTGTTTCTAGAAGTAACGCGAAATCGCACTCCAATTTCCACGTCAAACGTCGCTGTCGGCTGTAACTTATCCAGTTGCAGATGATACTTTAACATTATGTGTATCGCATAATAGAAAATTCATCGTGGCGCCACGGGCAATCCCTGTCGAACTGGCGTGGCGCTCAACGTGTTAATACACACGCATGAATCTACCACAGCGCGATATACTTTCTGTTATCAGAACGACAGAGGTTATTTCGTAGAGTTCCCGTTAAATGAAATTTTCCTCGCGACGTCTGATAAAATCTTCGGCGAGCGAAGTTCACAATCGTAGCGGGGTGTGGAAACGCGCTATAGCCCGTCGGACGGACGCTAAAGTAGACGTATGCCAAAGTAAGTGGCAGCAGGCGACTCGGAAATTCACCGGCGCGCTGATTACGCGGCGTCGTTAGATCACGGGATCGAGCTGAAATCGTGCGGCGCTTTGATGAACGCGATTCATCAATGAAGGAGCTCGTTAAATTCGAAACGCCGCGGCGCTCCGCGTGAAACGCCGGCAGGCCCCCGGAACGAGCGTATCCTAGCCGTCTTCTTGAATAATTTTCTCGCTCGGTGCGTTCGTATCCTGCGCGCGGATAAATTAATCGCTCTCGCATCCGCAGCGGGATGCCTCTCCGACTCTGGGCGTTTTCTGGGCAGATTTTTGCCCAGTTGAAGAAATGATATCTAGACAACGACGTGGCTCTCTCTCGCGATTGACGTTGGTCGATCGTGGAAATCGAGAGGATTTTGGCATCTGGAGAAATTCCATTCCGTCGTGTAAATTTCTTCTTGACGTACAGATTGTTCTTGTGAAAATTGCGACGCATCGAACGGTGTATTATAAAATCTGCACTCCAATCGCGACTCATCAGCGATCGAACTATGATAATTCAAGCGTTGGTGAAACGATCCGGAGTTAAAGAGGGGGGAAAAATGGTACCCTGCCATTTATTCTTGCAGTCTCGCACAACACGTTGAAAATTCATAGCGTCTCGTTGGTAACTCTCATCAACCTGTACAATGTGATCGTAATATCAAGCTACGTCGGTAGCGATGCCGAGGTGGACGGCACGGCAATTACTTCCCTTTCGGTATTCGCGTGATCCCGGATGTGGTGAGTGGCGAACCGGATGATCGTAGGGTAATAACGCCGATCTTCGAGGGTGCTGGTTGGCTGGTTTAAGTGCGTGTTTAGCAACGTCGATCCTCTCCCTGTGGTACACAGTGGGCTTTGTGTTTTTCGATTCAAAAATCATAGAACTACGATGGAATCCCGTTCACGTGAGCTTCACTTATTTGAATCAAATTTTGGTTAAACCATATCTTCCAGTTGACATGAACGAGAATCCTTTCAGTATTTGTCCCTTGACAAGTTCGTATAAGCAAGTTCGTATATTCTACTGTAGCATTACGTTCGAAGTGCACGTGCAGTGTGTGAAATTTTTAAATGTGCTATATTTTAAAACAGTACCAAAAATACGAAAATAATATTTCATTTTCAAAAGAATTGGTACATCAACAATGTATTCTAAAATAGTATAGTAGTATAATAGATTTTGTTGTGTATCTTATAGTAAAAAAAAAACTGCACGACTTGTGTACCCCAGTACGATTCGTCTCACTGAATGGCCCAGAAGCAACTGTTCCGACTAGGAAATTTTTGCCATAAAATTTTACTGATATGCAAACATTTGAATCGATAGAAAACAAATTACAGGCGCCAGACAACGCCACTCCCACTCGAGGTCTAGCCCACGCTCACTCACGAATCACGTGACCCAAATCAACCAATCGCTAATTTTCGTTGCATTAACGTTGCACCTGATGACGAATAGGTCCGATTTTCTGGGTTACCCCCCTAAAATCACTTTCAGTGACAATAAATACACAGAACTTAGCCTAAAGTTTTTGAGCGGGAATGCGTAAAACCGTAGATTGGATTATTTTATATACATATAAAGAGATAAGGAAGCTCTTTTGAGTGAAAAAAACTCGATGTAATTACGTTATTCCACTCGATGTGTGGCAAACCGAACGGACATAGTAGTAGGAAGGTTGATCCGGGTTAAAGGAAACGATTTGGTCGGTTTAAGCGGGTGTTTAGCTGTGTCGATCCCTAAGCGACCTTTCCATGGGACACTAAGGGCTGCTACGGGGGTGCTACATGGCTCGTAAGAAGGGTTGCGAGCTAAAGCCAACTTGTGTAACGTGGTACAGAATCACTTCACGCCCTCTGATCGTTGACAAACCGTCGTCGTCTTTATGGTGCTATTACGTGTCCTCGGAGTGTTGAAAGGATTAAGTGTAATCACCCTCAAAGGAGGGAATGAACTCTATTGTAGCTGGTAAGTTCCTCCTTTAATTATTTCCACCGGTTTAACGAATTTATGCGAACGTTTCTTATATTTTGGGCAACATCGAGACGAAGCGATTAAGGTAGGAAAGAGGAAAAGAATGATCTCGTACAGGAAAGTCCCCAGACACAGTTTTTACTTTCAACATTCGGTATCGTAGATAATGAAAATTACATCTGTTAAAGTTCAACGTGTATTTTATGATATAATATAGTTATTAGTGTATTTGTAATTAGCATAGATTCTTTGTTGTATAAAATTTCATCAGATATTATTAATCAAATAATATGACTTTGTCGAAAGTCAGTTTTGAAGCAAATACAGATGGAGTACTTGTCTCAAAACTTTCGGGCAGAAGTGTAAGCACAGCTCGGTACCTCAATCCGACATCTTCGAGCAGTTTGTATTTTTTTCCATTTACGAGGATCACAGGACAAGAGAAAATTAATTATTTTTAATAACATTACGTTTCGCGTACCTGACAAGAGTTGTTGGCTTACGATCTGACGAACTTGGAACTTTAATTAAGATGCACAAGGTTTGACTTCTCTTGCTCATTAGCGATTGAAGTATCATCGTAACTGCATCTTCGAAACCAACAAACACACAAGCGCGGGGAATCGTAACGACTTCTCGAATTAACAAACTAATTTCAATTAATTAACATCTCGTGGCTCCAGGTCGCGCAATGAAGCGTTCCGCGGAAGAGAATGAATCCAAGCTTTTGTTTTATAGTCTCCAGAAATCCCAAATATCGGCAAAATGTTCTTGCTCTGCGTCCAAATTTGTCTTGTTTCTATTTTCGGGAAACGTCGAACTTTCCAGATTATTATCGTTCCACGAGTCACAAAGACAGGCGTGAAATTGTGAAACGTGAGATATCTCATCTGGACTCTGTTGCAGCAACGCTGTTTTTTTCTTTATAAATTTTTAAATTACTCATATGTGCTTCCAGGCGAGTACAAACACTATTTCAATATCTCAGAAACAGATTTAACTTTAATTAAAATTCATAAAATATTCAGAAAGCGTTCTTACAACGGTAGAGGATCACAATTTCTTGTTAAAATAGGCCTCGTGTCTATTCACATTTCGTCTTGTTTAATTGGAATGTTAGAAACACCGTCAATATTTTACAAACAGTCTGATTTTAATCGACGAGGTAACATTTACAATCCGTAAAAAAAAATGTTAAAAATCCTTCTTTGCGTCGAATAAAACACAGATGTACTTCAAGCTTCGGTGATCAACTGCCCCTCACTTTTGAAATTAACGATTTCTTCTTTGGGTCTCGCGTTAAGCAACTGCTTTAATCCACCCGTAAACTTCGTCCCGTTTCGATAATCGACGTGTGGCGCGTGAAATTGAAGTTTCGTAAATTCAAAGGGCGGCGAAAAGAAAAGTCATCGCGTGGCAAACGCATCGAAGGATCCGAATTTAAGATTCGAGAAGCGGCAGGAGGACGACGACACGACGAGTGTGTCCTCCCGCGCGACGTACGAGTTGGCGATAGTCCAGAAGATGCCAATTCAATCTTCCTCCCTGTGCTACGGATGGAAATTTTTCACGTGGCCGACGAACTTTCCTCCTCTGTACCTTCCTCCGGCCACTGCAGTCCTTCGAGTAGCTACGCTCTCCTTCTCCTGAGGATCTGTCTCGCCTTTCTTAACCGCCGTCCACTTGAACAACGTTGGTTTCGAGTGTACAGCTACACGTGTATGCCTACTCTTTGGTGCCTAATTGTATCCTTCGAACCGTGTGAAAGGTTGCAAAGCAGATTGCACTTCCAGGCAAGTATCTCTTAATTTGCAAATTGAATTTCGAAATAAAGTAAATATCCGTGTGTACTTTGTTCTAAAGTATAAAATTTTGAAAGAAATATGTCTACTTTGAATGTGTACACATACAATGTGGAAGCTTAGCACACGTGAGATAGTTTAATTCGAGAAAAGAAATTTATTAATAACAACAAACAAGCCCGATAAATGCAGAAAGAAGAAAACTGCACGACTTGTACGATTCGTCTCACTGAAAGGCCCAGAAGGAAATGAAGACGACTTTTTTTACATTAAAATTTTATTTATATGCAAACATTTGAATCGATGGAAAACAAATTACAGGCGCGATCGCTCGGTACCAGACAACGCCACGCCTACTCGAGATCTACGCCACGCCCCCTCGCGAATCACGCGACCCAAATCAACCAATCGCTAATTTTCGTTGCAGTAACGTTGCACCTGATAATGAAGAGGCCCGATTTTCTGGTTCAGTGACAAAAAGAAAAGAAATCGTTATGCGACACGATGTCGGAAGAAACGTTTGTGAAAAAATTAAAAATGGGTCGATCCAAATGAAACGCAAAGCGTGAACGCGATCGAGGACACCTCGAGGCACGTAAATCGAATACAAAAATAATTCAATTTCTTTCATCGATCTAGCCCGACGTGTAACAAACGGCGCCAATAACACCTTAAGCGTCGGCGATAGACATTCGCGACGCTTCTCCGACGCGATCGATAACATTTGCCATCGGGTATTTTGCGAATCAGCGCCGGTTTATTCGTTTCCACGGGGAAGGTTTGCGTCTCAGAGTCGAGGATACATCGTGCTAGAAAAATACCATTAAACACGAGATATTAAAATTCCTGGATCGTTGTTCCGCCGTCCGAGTCAATACGAGAGAGGCAGGCGAGAAGAGTCGGTCGTCGAGGAATTTCCTCTTAGCTTTATCGGCTTCCGCCGCGCCGTGTGAAACCTTCAGGTGAACGTAATTTGAAAATTCTTTGCCTTTCGCCCCCCTCTTCTTTTTACCTCTCTCTTTTTTTTTATCGATAATCTATAGCTAATTATACTAATTAGCTCGTTCAACGTTGGAAAAGAAATCGTCGCGTATCTCGATCCTGCATATCGAAAGTTGGAACATCGACGACGATGAACGCTGCACTGTGTGAAGTGTTAAAAATTGTAAGGTATCGAAATGTTAAAAATTGCGAAATATCGAAGTGTCGTTGTTAATAATATTTTAATACTTTAGTTTTGTTTTTAATCATACTACTACGAATTAATAATAATTTTTGAAGTTTGACTTTGACGTACCAATGCTGCCGAGAACATTCAGAATAAAAATATGAAACTTCGTTACCGTGAATTGGAATATTCGCGTGAATCTCTTATGCGAACTTCGATTATGGAAAAGGTGCATAAATTTGAGACACGATTTAACATTTAAGAAAGGTTAAAAAGGATATTCGTAAATTATTTTCATGAAATCACGACAGTTTGGTTCCGAGATATTTTTGAATTCTGAAATTGACAATTTGTACAAATCCAAGACTAAATTCACAATATTTTAAAGGAGTTTGGTGGGATTCAAATTTGTTCGCGTAAGACGACATTTGATACGCATCGATTTGACAGCATCGTACGATGATGTTACAATATTATTTGTTACAGTGAACTTGTGTACCAGGCGTAATTTTTTTGATCGAACGTAATGCATGTTATACGACGAGAGAGACGTCTACGTCTGTAGCGCTTGTCATGGACAATTTTCTGCCATAATCGTAAAACGAAGGAGCAGACGGAAAAATCATCCCGAGTCAGGATCGGAAAATACATTTTCTTATCAGGCATCTCTTCCTCGTCCTATTTCCGTAGGAAAGGTCGATCGTTCCGACCAATCTACCCCCCCGTGTTACGAGGTCCGACGTAGCATATAGGCCGTAACTAGTATCGCGGCATAATATCATTAAATCGTGAGATCCCCCCATTAGGCGAGAGGCTCGATACATATCGCGGGCTGGCTCTCCGACAACGATCTTGTACAAACAGCCTGACTTTTTTCTTCTTTTCCTTGTAACGTCATTCATCGATTTCTCCTCGGGGAGATAAATATTTAAAGAGTTCCAGTTTGCCTGACTTCTAGCTGATATATGGTTCTCCCGAACCCATAAATCTTCCTACGCACGCGTAACGTCCGAATGAAATTCATATTGTCTTTCTAGAGCTTGTTTTTTGGTATTTGTTATTAAGCGAGAATTTTCAACGTTGGGTAAAGAATATTTTCGTACTTCTATAACAGTAACACAATGTAACATAACATTATAACGTTAATATTACGCAGAAATTAATTCGATGCCTTGTTAGGCAAACTAGCCATTTATTTATCGATCGTGCTCGGGAATCATTTCAGCAGAGAATTGTTTTCTTTTATCACTGAAAGTGATTTTAGCGGAGGTAAGCCAGAAAATCGAGCCTCTTCATCATCAGGTGCAACGCTGATGCAACGAAAATTAGCGATTGGTTGATTTGGGTCGCGTGATTCGCGAGGGGGCGTGGCGTAGACCTCGAGTAATTTGTTTCGTACCGATCCAAATGTTTGCATGTCAATTTTATGGCGAAAAAGTCGTCTTCGTTTCCTTTCTTTGAAACGAATCTTGTGAAACAATTTAATCCTCGAAATATTATTTACCACCCTCGTAAATGCACACTACAATTCCCCCCCCTAAAAAAGAAAAATCCAACTGTTACCATAAACCATGCCGCTATTTTGTTATTTATTTAACCGAATGATGAAACGAGAGATCCCACGATTCCCTATCTCTGTATTAAGTTCCACTCCGATCATTCCCCAATTAACTAGCCCGAACGATTTTTCAATTGATCCTTGGCGGACAGGTCGGCAGCGTCGACGTCGCCGTCAACTTCTCCAGGAGAGAGTTCGTTATCCACGATTTCCTTCTGCCCTTCTACAGGAATGGGTAATGAACCGGAGGGCTGGCAGTCGGTTGTATTATTAAGATGTTACCCATGCGTGAAAGTCGAACAGACTGACTGCCACGGTCAGCGATGGGAACGAACGTTCCTCGAACAGTGCTAATAAGAAATGGGTGCTGCTCCGTGTGACGCGTGATTTGTTAGAGCCTTTGGTCATTGAATCAGTTTGAAATTTAACGTTTAATTTTCGAACGTGTCTTTGGTAAAACTGAAGATTCTAAACGCAATTTAATAACGATTTTTATGAACTATTAAAGTATACATGTCAGGCAACATTGCGTAAATGTTAAGAGCCACTTGGTATTGCGCAATTACCTATTAATAGTTCGCGTTTCTTCCTTTCGCTTTTGTTACAGCATGTAATATTGTTCATTTTCAATATTTTCGTTCAAGCACCGTAATTTTATCACTCGCAGAATAATTTCTTACAGCAGAATAGTTACTAAGTGTATAGTGTAATGCATATTTGTTAACTTATAATTATTAATTATCGTTTGACTGCAGATTTTATTAATCAACGAGCTTCATTTAAACTCTTCGATCTTACTAATATTGAACATTCGTAAGTGGCCTTGATTCAACTTTTTATTGTAAATAAATGTAAAAGATACAAAGAATTTTAAGGTTTTGAACGGGAATATATTATTGTCGAGTAGCTCAGAAAGCATTTCCTTTTGTAATATTTCTTCTTCGTGTAATAATTTTAAAATACCTTAAAAATCGTTCTATTATTCCTCTGAAACTTTCTTCAATTATCATTTCGACAAACAGCCAAAGGAGATCTACCATTCTTACCTGAACAATAGAATTCAAACAAATCTTCCAAACCTTCTTAAACTAATTCCCTCGTCAGTTGCCTCTATTATCAGATCCATGCGTGTCAAATGTCATTTTATTGCAATCAAACTTTAATCGCACGTTAAAACGTCGTACATTTGATCGAAGCAAATAGTTTGAACCATTTTATTTCAAGATTCCAAATTTTGCGAGAATTGTTAGATGGAGTAAAAAACATCTTCAACCTTGTCTGATAAACCTACTGACAAATCAGTGTCGCGATAGTGAATTTCCAAATTTTCTTTAAGAATTTCCGACTTACGGTGAATTTCTTCTTCTTCAACATAGTTATAACAGATACTATTATGAATTGATTGCTATGCTAAAATCAAACTTGAATCTGCATGGTTGTTACTCGTGTCACTTTAAAATCGCGAAATTTATACGATTGCCATTAAAATAAAACTATTGTAGTTTACCACGTTTTATCGACGAAAAAAGTTCCCCGTGCGCGGTATTCTTCGTTTCAAAATCCCCGCTGTTATATCTTAGGTGCGCGCCAAACTAATAGGATCTTGAATACAAAATTGGAATACAAAAATTCGTTCGACCGGCGCGTTTTTCTTCCGCGAAATCGAATCAGTGAATCGGCGTCGGGACGTCTATCTGTCTATCGTTCTATCGATCGTTCCGCGTGCACTGTTCGAACCTGTCGCCAGGACACAGAGGACGGTCCGTGGGTGTACACACGTATATAGCGGAGGACTACTCCGGAGCACCGACAGCAAAACCGCAAACACGCGGCTTGGCGCGACCAAACCCCAAACCAAAGCCAACACTATGGCTGCGAGGGTAAGTAGAGCTTATGTAGTTGGAATCGTGGGATTCTGAGGGCAAGGGGGAGGAGCAGGATAGGACAACGAAGGAAACGTGGCGGCGCGTTGCAATCGTGGTGGCGGACACTTTCTAGTTGGATGCACGTAATCATTCGAGAAAGAACGTTCTCCACGTGCGCCCTCGTTAGCGAGTTTGATGAATGCAGTTTAATCGAGCGATTAGAACGCGCTGGCCTTCGTCCTTCGGGGAACTTCCGATCGGAAAAGTCAGATCGAAATTTGGATAATTTTTTTTTCAAAATTTAGCTCGGCGCGTGAAATAGAGTGAAATTTGAAATTTATGTTTCAAGTGTATTTAAGTTTGTCCGAGATATTACGTATTTAATCTTATTTTGTCATTGAAAGTGATTTTAGCGAGGGCAACCCTCTTCAGGTGCGACGCTGATGCAACGAAAATTAGCGATTGGTTGATTTGGGTCGCGTGACTCGTGAGGGGGCGTGGCGTTGTCTGCTACTGAGCGATCTCGCCTGTAATTTGTTTTCTATCGATTCAAATGTCGCATTTCTTCGTTCCCTAGTCGGAACAGTTGCCTTCTGGGCGTTTCAGTGAGACGAATCGTACTGGACTACAAGTCGTGCAGTTTTTTCTTTGCGTTATTAAATTAACAAAATTTCGCTGATGTGAGAGTCATCGATTTGAAAATTCAGGAATTCTTGGGATGGCTACTGTGTTTCCCATTTGCAGCTTCTTTTAATTGTTTCACGCGTTCAGGAATTGTTTCCGTGAGTTGTCTTTGATCTTCCAAAAGTATTGAAGATATGTTCTCGACAGTTTTCGGGACACTTTTGAGATATAAACTTACATGAAAGAATCGTAGGAGTATTATATGATAATTGGCCGATATTTTATCATAAATCTCAACGATGAATATAATGGCCTTTACAAATGTAATGCAGTCTTATAATTTCAAAGAATCCTATTTTTATGTACTTGTAGGAAGTTTTCAAACGCAGAGTTGCACAGGATGCGCGTAATACGAGAAACGATATAAAATACTTCCTTCAATATCTGATAACGCGACAAAGCATAATAATTTCTGCATTCCGTTTAGAAACATAAAAGAATCAGTGCATAAAAAATCTGCAGCCTGTTCATATCACTTCACGAAACAACATTTACAAACATGTTCTCGTTGGAGGATCGTTCGATTGGTCAGTTTTTGCAAAAGTCGTAACCAGAAGCTCGTCGGTTCTCAATTTTTTGAATATCGTGCTACTTCACGTAAGAACGGCTACGTGTTCCGGTTTCAGGATAGTCGATCGACTGGAATTTACATTTAATTTGCATTTGCATTCGTGGGTCGTGTGTCGTGGGGAGAAACACGAATCGATCTCGTGCAAGAAATTGGCCGATTAAGAAGATTTCGAACGGATTCGGGAAGATTCTTCGGACGGGGGAGATTTATAAGCTTCGGACTCGTTGGAGTTACTCCGGCCGGTTAGTTTATTTCGAGCGGTTTTAATTAGCAGCATAAATTTCAACGTCAACGACACTCGGAATTATTTGATCGTAGCACGAAGTTACAACGCGATACGACTGCGACTTGTTAAATGTTCCCTTCATCGGGACAGTTGAACTTGCGATTGGTCGATTAAACTTTCATAATCGAAATTCATCTGGCTTCGTTGGAGATATGGACCAAATTTTTTACGAACCTTCTCTCGGATTTTTCGCTCCCGGCTTATTAGGAAGTGAGCAACCCGAAAACGAACGTGACAGCGTCGAGCAATTTAACGATTTGGATCTTCCAGTCGAACAAAATATATTTACGCGTCGTTGCATTTGTGCGTCAATCAATTAGACTCAAGTATTCGTATCGTTTAATTTAATTTGATTCAATTTGATTTAATTCAGTTTAATTTAATTTAATTTGATTGGGTACTGCGGGTACTGAAACGTAGAACTAAAAATGGAATAAAAAGATTCATACGAAGCTTCATCGGAATATAATGGTACGTTCTAATGTTAAATAGCATTATATAAGCACGGAACAACGTTCAAAAAGTGTCAAAACTTTTCCTCTGCATCTCAACTTTTTACTCGACAATAATAATGATAATGCAAGCGATGATACTTGCTATTAAATAAATGACAATGGGAATTCTCTTGAGCGAACGATTTTCCGCGACGAAACAAAGGGAAACGATCGCTCGCAACTCGAAGCGTCGTGATCTTGGCTGTTAGAATAAAAATGTAATTTCACCGGTATCAAAATCAGAAGGGGAAGGAATGTTGGTGGTTGTCGTAAAGAAAAAAAAAAAGAGAAAAGAAAAAAAAAGAAAAAAGCGGCAAAGTATTTGCATCCGTTAGAGACGATCTTCGCTCCGCGTGGCTTTGCCCCGTGGATTTCCCCCAACATTTTCGCTTTAAACTCGTAAATTGCCAGAGTCAGAGTTCGTGCACTCTTTCTTCGCT
>KQ435794.1:10721205-10739116 GCA_001276565.1 Melipona quadrifasciata | reverse complement strand
GAACAAATATCAATATCGCTATCACTACGAACGATCAATACTAATATTAAATTTACATTTAATTATGAATATGTAATCGTCGTGGCCAAGAGCCGTTTTCCGACATCGCGCTGTATCAAAGTAGAACAAACATACTCGTGGCACATAGCTAACAAATTTAACTTTTCACTGCCTAAAACGTCGGCTACGTGGTCTCCCACACAAAATTTACCGTTCGGGCGAAAAAACGAATACGTCTGTGCTCTTCGCCAGTCTCTATATCGTATTTATAGTAAGTATTTTGCTCTTTTCTTGGTCTTGAATTTTCTCTAATGTAATACGCAACAATTCAAGAAAATACTTTGAAAATTATTATTTTTTGAGCTAACACTTAATGTGCTTAAAATGATACTTGTGATTTTAGCGGGGGTAACCTCTTCAGGTGCAACGCTAATGCAACGAAAATTAGCGATTGGTTGATTTGGGTCGCGTGATTCCTAAGGGGGCGTGGATTAGACCTCGAGTGGGAGTGGCGTTGTCTGGTACTGAGCGATCGCGCCTGTAATTTGTTTTGCATATCGATAAAATTTTGTGGCAAAAAAAGTCATCTTCATTTCCTAGTCGGAACAGTTGCTTCTGGTCCTTTCAGTGAGACGAATCGTACTGGTGTACAAGTCGTGCAGTTCAATTTACAAAGTCAAATGTTATACGTATCAAGTTTCCAAAAGTTCAAAGTAAAATTCGTAACAAAAGGATTAATTGTCACATTGCACATACTATACGATTCTTTCACATTGCAAATAAATTTGAAATAATTTTAGAAAGAGTTGAATAATCAGATTACTTTATTAGCTTCATCATATTTCCAATTTCTTTACAAATGACGAATGCTACGGCACGATCCATGAAAAAATGTCCAGGGCACTTCTACTCCCGTTTGAATTATTTCAAGACGTACACGCAAGCTTTCGCGGCTGACTGTACATCGTTTCCAGCAGTGTGCAAGTAACGGTAATTGAGAAGAGATGAGAATTAAATAAATGATTATATAAACAGAGCGCTGTCCGCGATTGCGTAAAACGGGACCAGTGGCTTCGGAAGCAAATGAAACATTTACGTCGCAAATTAGCGGGATATATCCCCCCCGCAACAATAACTGAAAGAACTGCCGCGTAATGGTTGGCAAACAAAAGAAACTCGGCTATTTTTCCGTACAGACAATAATCCCAGTCGTCCATTACGCTTTTACGGCGTTTCATTTCGCGCTGAGAGGGAAGTGCAGCTCCCCCCCGTCAGTGGTGCACACGACTGACCATAAAAACGTCGATGTTACACGTCGATGTTGCAGCGCCCGCGACAACCGAACGCCTCCCTGTCGGCGATATAAGGTCGACCGTGTAAAATTTACACTGTCAAAATGATCGAAACGTCCGGTCTAGTCCGAGGAACAAACGCGAATTCGAAATGCATGCAGAATGCTTCGAATGACGTCGACACAGAGGTGAGGTACGCGTGCTCGCGGAACTATTCGAGTACCGACAGAAATTTCTTTTCTTTTTCTTTTTTTTTTGCATTATATGAAACAACACTGACGTTTGACACTTTGCTAATTTGCAACGAGACATCGATTCGAGAAAGCACATTCAGCGAGACGCAAAAGTGCGCGTTCATTTGTATTTTCGATCCACGAGACGAACTTTCGTCCACATATTTTTCTTCGAGGAGCAAGGGTACACTATGGATACACTTTGAAGATAATTTAAAATTATTATTGACGTATTTATCACATTTAACAAGTGTGATCAGTTAAAATCTCAGTAGCACAAAAAGACAATGTTCGTACGTGTTCCAAATTTTCGTGCAGGAGTATATTGTACGCTCGTGTTTTGTGATTCTTACCCAATTATCCACTGGAAACTCTCGATGCATCTCTTTGCCACTGGTTCATCGTAATTGATAGAAAATAGACACGTAAACGTATGCGCAGGTAAACATCATGAATGAACACGGAACGTGGATTTCTCGTAGTTACGAAACTCTAATCGCCGTTCGAAACGGATTCTGTTAATTAAACGAGCATTCTCGGAATCAGCTTTAGCAAATTAAGCGCGCCGCCGGTGCAGCGAGTTGCCGCCGGTGTTCGTCAAACGTGCGAGTTACTTTCAATTAATCGTTTAATCACATTTGCTCGCACGCGTGCTCGTACGCGTGCACTACACCTGTGGAGACACGTGGACTCGGCTCCGCCCGGTGGATTTCTTTCCGTCCCGCCCGCAGAAAACACGCGAGCCTTCCTAATTAACGAAACAATCCCTTTACGTGATCTCGCGGGTACGCGTTGTTGTTTCGATTGGTTCTACGCTCGTTGGAGAGTCAGACTCTCGATCACGTTGCTTTCGATGTGGTGTTTTAAATTTGGTTCCTACAGGTCTGATTTGGTTCATACTGTACGAGAGAGACGCGCGAGAATATTTTTTTTACTATATTTTACAGATAGTGTATGTATCTTTTTTAACAAATTCTAATAATTTCTAACTCATAAAAATATCGTATCGACGTATTTGTTTGACGAATATTGTTCGACGCTTGTAACATTGACAGCGGTAGAGTTAATAATAATAAAGTGTTACAAACGCTGATACTTTTTGATCATTTAAAATAAAAAGAACTTTGTCAAAAAAATATCGAATGTGAAAGAAATTACTTGGCTTTTAGCAAAATCTAGCGACTACGTTGTTACGATCTCGTAATTTACACGAAAGATCATCAAATGTTGCGCTGTTTCTCCCAGAGAGAGAGAGAGAGAGTGTTCGGACACTCAAGATGTTCCAGTTCCCAATGAGACCGCTGAATGTACACCTGGGTACAAGACAGCTGTGAGTGATAATAACGAGGTTTCATCGTCGATATCAGTCTCTCTGCACTCTGCGAGTTCGTCGTTACTTACCCGAAGCACAACATAACTTCAAAGTTTGAGTTCGGAGGGAACGAAAGTAGTACTCGTATACAGAGATTCAACTGCAGCCTGCGCGTCTTTTGCAGATTTGAATAGTCTCGTTAATTCACGATTTGTTTATTACGAGTCCTTTGTCCTCCATCGCTGTTCAAACTTTGCATTGTTGCTCGCTAATATTCGATTTCTAACGATTAAAAAAAGACAAAAAAAAAAAACTGCACGACTTGTATCCCAGTACGATTCGTCTCACTGAAAGACTCAGAAGCAACTGTTCCAACTAGGAAACGAAGACGACTTTTTTTACCAGACGACTCAGTACTAGACGACGCCACTCCCACTCGAGGTCTACCCCACGCCCCCTTACAAATCACGTGACCCAAATCAACCAATCGCTAATTTTCGTTGCATCAGCGTTGCACCTGAAGAGGCCCGATTTTCCGGGTTACCCCCGCTAAAATCACTTTCAGTGATAAAAAGAAAACAGATGGAAAGATGGAAAAAGTCCGTAAAACGAAAAGTCACGAACTGTTTCGAGTGAAACAGCGTTTCCGAGAGCGAGAACGTAGGACGTTGTTTTCCCTTTAAGAAACTCGTTGAATGCAAATTCGCTCGCATGGTACCAGCAATAAATGTCTCGTCTTCGACAGCAATTACAAGGTTCAACGAGGCATTTAGCCGAGCGTTCGCCGAAAAGAAGGTGCCTCGCCGCAATCGCGCTCTCGAGCCGCGAGCACCAAAGTCACGGAATTTCGTCACTCGAGAAAGTCTTGGCCCCCGTCGTGAGAATTCCTCGTTTCCGCGCTGGGATCTGTTCCGGGGTGCGTGTTCCGGAAGAGATGGTACTCATTTTCCCGACCGTTGGTTCTCGATGGCCTCACGAAAATCTCTCGCCCCCGCCCGACGACGGCCGCCAGACAAAGACGAGCCACCGCCAACCCTCTCGATCAGCTGAAATTGCCTCGACGCGGCGTAGTCGTGAAATTTTAGTGTCGCGAATCTCCGAATCGTTCCCCGGCCCTCGTCACCTCGACTCTCTTCTTGCACCCTTCGCTGTTTTGTCCTCTCCTCCTTCTCTCGCTCTTTGAGAGAAGAGGCGAGCGCGAGTTCGCGCGCAATTCCAAGAGGAAGAGCGAACATGAAATTTTAGATCCGAGCGCGCAAACGGCGGAGTTTCCTTCGTTGGGGATTGCTAGGCTGTTTTACGCGTTTGTAAATTTCGCGATTCGACGGCTAGTGAATATTCTGTACTTGCAGACGTGTTTTATATGTTTTGATCGATTTAGAGACGCAGCAAAACTCCGTTTATAGGAACTCGTTGTACGACAAATATCCGTAAAATTGGCGACCGTATGTCACTAACGATTTTTCATGTAATAAAATTACGCATCGACTATCATGTCAAAATTTTAAGTAGATGTTTTAAGCCTCTGGGTATATATTTTTTAAATTATTACAATTTATACAAATTTTTATTCGATCGTTGATACATCAAAGCTATTGCCAATTTATCGTATGCAGAATTCAACTTGAGTAACAGTGTTGTTAACTAAAAATTAATTGAATGATAATATCTTCACTTGATGGCAAATGATATTCACAAGTATTATAGATTTAAAGCACAAACGCGAGAGTCAGAATTTTTACATTCTTTAAATTCCTACGAGCATCATCTTTAATATATATACTACAATAAATATTCCACGCACATTGTCGTATGCGCGTTCTTAGGTTTTCAAATCTATAGTCACACTCGATACAACCGTCGCGTTCCGCGTTCAGCGTTTGTTCAAACGTTTTCGGCGAAAGTACAACAAAGGCTGGGAAGACTTGTTATTCGCGGCGGGGCAAACGTATCGAGCAATTTTTCAGTTTCGTTCGCATTTTGCTTGACAAGAGGCGGGGTATAACCTGCACGAGCCAGCGGCTCGTTTGCACCGATGTTCCATCGATCGCCGACCGCGAGGACTCGCGATAATTGAATTGCGAATCCAATCAAGCGGAATGTCACCTGTCGAGATTACGAAAGAGATCGCGATCCAAGCACGCGGCGCCGCGGCCTCGGTCGAAGAACATTGCGATGCGCTCGTACGATGCTCCGCGCAACCGTCGTCTAATTGCCAGCCAAATAAAAAATGCGGCTAAACCGCTTAACTCGGATCGATTCATCCTGTAGGGGCATCCGACCGTGGATCGTCGGATAATCGTTAAATCGAAAAGAAATTCGGGATTTCGCGGAGAGAGACGGTCATCGACGAAACGAACTGGAATTATTAATAATTTTATTTCCGTCGTGTTCGCTGGTGCCTGCGTGATTTCGCGTTGAAAAATTGACCGGCCTCTAATAGTCACGTGACAGTGCGCGAATATTGTGATATAATGTACGAAGCCGACGATGTTACCGTCGTTCCACTTGTTTCTTCTTTCTTTCTTTTTCTTTATTTAATATTGAAACTGATCCCACCGTTGATCGCGCGTTTTTGAAATAATTGATGAGCGTTTGGAAAGATATTTATCTGTTTTTCAATGTACTTCTCGCGTGATTAATTTTCAGTCTTTAATAAACAGTCTGAATTAGCGGGGGTAACCCAGAAAATCGGGCCTCTTCAGGTGCAACGCTGATGCAACGAAAATTAGCGATTGGTTGATTTGGGTCACGTGGTTCTCGAGGGGGCGTGGAATAGACCTCGAGTGGGAGTGGCGTTGTCTCGCGTCTGTAATTTGTTTTCTATCGATTCAAACGTTTGCATATCATCTTCATTTCCTAGTCGGAACAGTTGCTTCTGGGCCTTTCAGTAAGACGAATCGTACTGGGGTACGAGTCGTGCAGTTTTTTCTACTGAGAGTGACCAAATGTTTATGATATTTTGATGTTGGTATATTTAGATACTTCATATTTGGTACATTTGTCTACTAAATTTATTTCTCTATTTTCTAACCACTGATGATGAGTCAGATATTATTTAACGCGTGTATGTTTGTCTCCCATTTAATTCACTAACGAAGAACTTTAGACGATAGCAGTATCGTTTACGCAATACTTCGTTCGTTAAAATCATAATTCAGCTAGAAGATCGGAGAGCAAATTTTCCAAAAGGATGTTGGTTAGTAATTCACGTAGTTAGTTATGCTCGCGGCGGATACAATTCTTTGACGCACGTTCTTGTTTCACTACGTCCGTCATGAAAGTAATAATACAGCGGAAATAGACAGATATTACACGGCCGTTTTGATTCTTTGAGTAACGGCGATAGGTTCGAAAAATGTACGAACAATGCGAGGCAAAAGCGCAACAAAGAGATCCCATTTTTCTAAAACAAAAAAGTCGATTTCGTTCAGACACCTGTCGCTACATTTACCTCTAACAGTATTTTACAACCTGCCTACAACACTGATAACACGCTACGCGAACACGGCGGTCGTTGTAACAGAATTCAATCTACGTTTCGCCGGTTTCGTGTCTCACTGTAGCTTATAAAAAAGCGAGAGAAAGAGGGAGAGAGAGAGAGAGAGATACTCATCTCACACACAAATTGTACAACAACGTGGAGTGCAATTCCCTGTAGCGGATTGGCAAACAGAATTTCACCTACGTCTTTTACATTTTCAATAATTTGTGCTGGCACTGTCGAAATTTCAAAATTATTCTATTATTGCATACGTGCAACTATGCGATGACATTATTGTACATACATGCATACGTGTATTTTCGAGTAGAATCATATAATAGTCGATGCATTAGTATTCTCCAGATTGTGCACTTTTGCACAGAAGTTTGGAGAACTTTACCTCCACGGACGAGACAAACTTCTAAATATAATTAGCTACGATACAAAATAAGTATAAAATGTATAATAACAATGTGAAATAATATACTTGGCGAAAATTATTGATTAAAATTAACAGTTTTCACGAACTTTGAATTAAAATTTATTGATTTCGTGATATAAATGTGCTACTTTTTCTTAAAAAGGAACGTCGAAGAAATGTATGGTTCTATTTGACACTAATAGAATCAACTTTCAAAGTTGAAAATTACTCAAAGGAATAAAATGAAGTTTCGTATATTCTCTGCTCGACGCATTCACTTGTGAAAAATATTAACCAAGTCGGACCATCTCGCCTTCGAAACAAATCCTTCTGAACAAATCTTTCGGAAATTACTATTTAACCACGTTGTCTCTTAATTAGTTAGCAGAAAATAATTCCATTTCCAATCTTAGATACGTACGCGCCATATTTCGTTTTATTCGAAACGAAATCGTGTCCATTTAGTTGTCAGTTGTTCGATCCGTCATTATTCGGCCGATGCCCGTTATTATTCTCACTCGAGGTTCTCGAGCATTATCGATATTAATTTTAAGAAGTGGTGTAAATCCGTATCTCCATTGGAGCGCGGGATTAAATCAATCATAGCTCTCGAACGGGACACGACGCAATCATTTTGGATCGCGACACCTCAACATGATGTGTGTACAGCGTTTATACAGTGGCCGATGCATTGTTCGCGCGCGGCCGTTCACCGCGGCGATATATCATTTCTATCGATTATTCGAAACCGCTCGAAAATTCGTGGAAAAATCACTACGAAATGCACTGAGCTAGTTGGAATTCCTTTTTTTTTTCTTTTTTTTCTTTCGAAAAGCGACGGAGGATTCCGATGATATAAAAATAAAATAAAATTTTGTCGTTGAGATCACATCCTGCGATCGGAAAGTGAAGGTGAAGTGATTTCTAAATGACTTCCAAACGTAGAACATTGACATTCTGAACAATTCTTTCCCTTTCTCCTTTTTTTAGAGTTTAATTGTGAACATGCCATTCGTGCGATTGTTTCCTAAAAGATGTCGCATTATGTATTGTTATAAAATGCAATGTTCCTTGTAATAAATAAATTCTACATTTGATTTAATAAATTGTGCCCGTAACTGAAGAATCTTTCCGCAAAAAGAGCCACACGTGTCAATTTTTTCTTAATCGAGAAATACTCTACCAATAAAGATACTGTAGTAAAATTTAGGTAAAATTTCGAATCTCTTCGATGTTATCATCAATGAAAGGTGACGTTGTTGGAAATTATTTCCTACAGCCGCGCTAGTGTGCAAAATCCGATTCAACACGGTAGATTAAAAGAGCTCGCTAGACTGTAGCGTAGAAAAAAAAAGAAAAAATTGTAAAAAAAGCTCACGTCGAGCCTGTGACGTTAATTTCCGCCGTGTTTAAAAATCATTGGAATCGAACGCGCTTGCTGAACGACCACTGGTCGGCGTCCAAAAATCACAGGTGAAATCAGCCGCAGAGCCAACAACAGCGGATGAGGGAAACTTTCGTTCGTTGTCCGGTCGCAGCGGCGATCGATCGGTTCGCACGAATTGCCAGGTAACATATTCCCTTGTTAGGCACAAAGTCAAATCGTTCTCAGACGTCCATTGTTACGTCCAGCCCCCGATTGCGACGCTATAACATCGTGTATACCCGACGTGTGTACATTCCTGCCGATGTATTGTCCGGGGTCGAGTGTCGGCCACAATGGATCCCGGTTGCGGAATCGATCGATCCTGTACACGAGGGTGGAAAGAGGAGCAGGAGAGCCGCTGCGGGGGAGGACGTTGGAGGCAGAATAGTAATAGCAGGAGCAAGATAGAATACGAGAGTTGGATAGACACAGTGCGAGGGAGAGAGAGGGAGAGGGAGAGAGAGAGAGCAGAGACTGAGTGTTGGGAGGCAAATCAGCGGCTCCCGTAGATGATCGCTATAGATGGGATGAGAGCATATTAAGGAAGGAGAAGCGGCAGCCAGCTGTTGGAAGTTTTATTAAAAATCTGGCCTGCGGAGGATGATGGATATTTCTAGACAGCGAGTCGACCTGGACGTTGAGATAGTCGCGGGGGAGGGCGGGGGAGGAGTCGCGCGTAAGACGCGGATGAAGGCTGAAAATCGGGAACGAGGTGGAGCCGAGATGAAAGAGCGCCTCCCCCCGCGGGTCAAAGGTATCGATGAATGGCGCAGAATGGTTTTTAAAGGTGGTCGGACTCCTCGTGTAACGCGAAGGGGACACAATCGTGATATTAAAATGTATGGAAACCGAGGGAGAAGTTGGAAGAAAAAAAAAAAAAAAAAAAGGGACGTCAAAATCGTACGAACGCCTGGAAAATTAAAGGAAACGACTGAAAGAAGACGAGGCACAAAGAGGAGGCACGGCGTTCGAAATAGAGGAATGGAACTAGACTGTGTTCGGCTCGTCCTCTATCCGAGGACAAAGACCGCGGCCTTTTCATCGACGGCCAGAAGACAGAGACGCTGCGAGAGGAGTCGAAGAAGGCGGGCGCAAAACCGTGGGACAAGTTAACGTTCGGTTCAAAGAGGGAAGGGAACATCTCCTCGATCTCTCCTCGACTCGTCGCTGTCGTATAAATTTCATAACATTCGACGATTTCGAGACGGAAGTTCCATTCGCCGGTATCGCTTCGCCAACTGTTCGATTGTTCCCTTGCGATGATTTACCTGTTCGTTAGTTTCCAAATGAAAGTTCCTTGTAATATCCCGAGATGGACGAGAAAGAGAATAACGAAATCTTTTGCGAGAGAAAAGACACGGTCGGATGTCTCAGGTTTGGAGTGCAAATGACGCAAGAAGAGAAAGAGAGAGAGAGAGAAAGGGTAGTGAATTAAAGCGGCTCGTCCTTCCTAACGAAGTCAACACGCCGAGCGGACGGGTGAGGCTGCCTTGTCGAGCGGAGAGGAGACTGTCGTAACAAGCGTAATCTCATAGAAGGCGGCGAACTCCTCCGGGGGGGTTGGGAAGCGAGGGTCAATTGTAGGCAGCAGGATAGGGGGAGCAAGGTTAGGAAGAAACCTCAGACCACCGCGCCGGGTCAAATTATGCCTGGTTCCCTTCTTCGACGTGGAACGCGAGCGAGGCTTTCCCTTCGCACGTCCCCCGCGATTCGACTCCTTCCACAGCCGACTTTGCCTTTTTTGCATTTCCTATCCCGTTCGCAGCTCCTTCCCCTCCGATGTTTTCCCACTTTCCGATTTTTTCCACGGCCACGTTCATGGGTAATTTCGAATATTGATTCACTTGTCGACCGGCGTTGGGTTTTCGTCGCGGCCGGTAGCTTGCGCGGGCACGTTTGCCCGTTTTGCTTTCTGTTTGCTTTTGATGGGGGTTTTTAGCTGATTTAGTTGGCCCGCCCGTGCCGGAGATAGGATTTAACCGCGGTTTGCCGTTCCCGTGTGTTCTACGGCAATTCTGCATATTGATTTGTCCATCATCACGATGTCCAACTCGTTCGTTGGTTACTTTCGACGTCGATGTTTTTACGACAAACGAAATGGCACCTTTTTGCAGCTTTATTATTATCATTTTCCATGCATCAAAGGAAAATTCCTTTCTTGCCCGTAATTCTCCAAATTAATGCGGTAAGATGATAAAAATAACGTTCCAACATATCCTTTTTAAATACTTTCAAAAAGTTGTCCTCGTTTCCTCCGCTGTTCGTCTTCAGAATTTTGCAGTCGTTTAAAGAAAGAGAATCAAAGTAAAAAATATTATTTGTACTTTTGGTATCAAAGTTGATCAAACGCAACTTGTTACACGTTCTGCCAACATAAAGTAAAATACAAATAAAATCTTAGCACGTAGCAAGCGTGTCTTATATTTTCATAATTCCGACACGTGATAAATGTAAAATAAATTGGTACGAGAAAAGGAAAATATTCGAGTGTTCAATTAATCGAACGAATGACGAATGGGGATCATCGATTCATTCAATTTCTCTACTTATTCTTTTTCATCAAAGAACAAATTTCACTTCCTACCGTCGCCCTCTCGTCCATCCGAGTATCTAATTTGCCTATCGTTGTATCCGTTCGTGTTTCCGTATCCCCTCGTCTTTCACTCGTTCTTCTTACCCTGGTCTTGCGACCCCTATTTCTTCTCTCTCTCTCTCTCTCTCTCTCTCTCTCTCTCTCTCTCTCTCGTTTCCTTAACAGGGTCCATCTTAACAGGTCGGGTCTCGCCCGGGCCGCGTTCGGCCCACCCACTTCGGTTGCCATTAAAATGATAAAATAATGTTTGCGATGGTAAGTGGCACTAAAGCCTGCCGCTTAACCACACCCGTTGGCTCGCCCCTCGTAAAGAAGCCGACCCTCGACTTTGTACCATCTTGTCGAACCACTTCTCGCTCACGCTCGTTCGCCCCGCCGCTCTGCTAATTTACGAACGCCTGTACTCGAGCCGGCGACGAGTAATCGATTTAAGGGTGAACGAAAGAAACGAAAAGCGCGAGGATGGATCCGCTGGTTGGGGAATAAAGAGAGCATTTTCCGATCGAGAATTTGACGACACGCACACTGTAGAAGTCACTAGTCTGCGTATGTTTAATGATATACTTTTATTAACGTATACAAGTTCACTAATAACTAATCTCTTACGGCTTACACACTTGGCCATTATCTGTTCGCTACAATTCACTAACCAGTTTTATCACTGAAAGTGATTTTAGTGGGGATAATCCAGAAAATCGGGGCTCTTCAGGTGCAACGCTAGTGCAACGAAAATTAGCCATTGGTTGATTTGGGTCACGTGATTCGCGAGGGGGCGTTTTATTTTTGTAAATAAAAGATGATTTTATTCCAAGAATAAATTGTTCAAAAATTTGGAGAATATTGAAAGGCTCAGAAGCAACTGTCCCGACTAGGAAATGAAGACGACTTTCTTGCCATAAAATTTTATTGATATGCAAACATTTGAATCGATAGAAAACAAAGTTATCTCTGCTAAAATCACACTTTTTCATTGATAAAAATCAAAGACTGGAGAAGTCCTCCTGCAAAGCCTCGAGAGTCAGTTAACGTGGGTTGAGGATTAACGAGCCAATTATACAAACATCAAAGGAATCAAAGTATCCAAGGAGATCAAGAATTTTAAACTTGGAGCCCCGAACCTAAGTATCAGCGCGTTTTGTAACATGCTTCGTGACGCACAGAGATCTTTACGAGAGTTAACGGCAAAATGGGGAATGATTTACGCGAAATCTATAGCCATTGGCTCGGTCATACTCTTCGTTGTACATCGAAGTTCTTTTTGCGGCGCGGGTGAGATAAAACGATCGAGGAGGCAGAAAGTTTCGACCGAGCGTCTCGCTCGAAGTTTCCGCGGAGGGCTGGCCTGTAACACGGATAAGATTGAATTTGGAAGAAATCGTGGATGGGAGTTTTGATAGTTGTTAGCTGGCTGCGAAGTAGTTACTGCCTTCGGGGACACGTAATTGCTTTAGAAGGGAGAACGATGGTTTTTTGAGTGTAACGTATTGCGACGACCGAGGAGGCCGGCCAAGGGTGGGAGTCGTGGAATCGAGATTTTATCAAAGGGTCTCCGCGGCGTTTCGTTTTATGAATATTGCCGTTGCTTTTCGTCGGCGCGAAGTTTTGATTAGAACGTCAGTTTTCGAAAGTGCCGCGGGACGACTACGCTCGAAAGTACGATCAGTGTCAGATTAGCTTAATTAGAATTTTGTTTGCTTGCTTACGGCGAGCCGTAATGTTGCGGAGTTGCTCACTCTGCCGCTGGCGCTTGGTTGTATCACGGCGTAATAATAAAATACGACACTGTGCGAAACTGCGAATGGAATGAAACTTAAAAGTGTAGGCACGTTGGCTGATGTGTTAACGACGAGTTGTAGCATCTGTGAGAAATGTAGATCGAAAATGTTTCAGCATAAAATGACGCGTTTGTAACAAATGATATTTGCACGATGTATTTTTACTACGCTGTGAAATCAGTTTTTTAATTAAACTTTCGAAAGACTTTGATTAAAAGTCAACAAAAATTTGTTTTGCAAAAACCCCGCTCAGGACGTAAGTATGGTCGTTTGGGTTTGTACAAAGCTCGCGATTAGTGGTCCAGTTATGCACGATCCTTTGACGAGGCGTTACTGCGAGCGTCAATCGATCGTTCAATCATCCTGATTCAGGCCGCTAACGCGACAACGTTAAACGATTAAGCTCAGTCCCGATAAACGGCGAATCCTGTTTCTTCGCTCTCTCTCTCTCTCTCTCTCTCTCTCTCTCTCTCTCTCTCTCTCTTTCCCAAGCCGGAAGATGGCTACTGAGACAGGAAACGAGGAGAGCTTTAACGGAACGATTAGCTACATAAAAATAATTGTCAGCATTTTAATCACAAAGCTTTCCTATATTTTCTTTCTTTGTCTCTATCAACGCTCTCCCAAAGGAAATTTAGGTCTAGAATAGGTCTCCCTTCCCAGAAAATTTACGTACATATACAGTGACTCAAAAAATTGATCGAATCGATCCAGAGTTCGAGAATTCTTGCAGTAGTTATTTGCACAAACTAATTGTATTATTTATGTAAACTGTGATTCATTGTTCTCATTTACAACTTTGTTTAAAATCTCGGCATACGTGGTTTATTGAATCACTGTGTGTCATGGTGGTATTGTCAATCTACCGTAAATAGTAACTTTTAACCAGATCTTATCGAACAATTTAAATTCCTGGAGGAGAATTTACAAAAATCCTTGCAGGGAATTATCGTCACCTAATTCACGCTAGTTTCTATAATGACGGGATATTCGATTTCATTGTGAGCGTTTCAGATTCATAAACTGCACGTTGGTTAATGACGAGAGGGTGGTTGGCTGGTAAACGTTGAATTATCCAAGAGTTCAAGTGTACCTGTATTTATTGGACTGCGTGGAATAATTTGATAGAGTGTCGTTCAATGTACTATGGAAGAATATTATATCTGTTGTTGCTACGAGCGCACTGTCGAACGAAACAACCTGGGGACAATGATTTTTGAAATTGCTCCAAGGGGAAAGTATTTGTAGAAATAATTTCAACTTCTGAAATAATTTTGCTACTTACCGCGCGGTAGATTCGAAGAAAAACAAAATTTCAACGGAGCCAGTTAATCAACCTCCATCGAGTTAAAGTTTATTCAACTTCTCCAAGAAGTTGGTTCGATCAACCTCCTTCCAATTGAAACTTCTTATTTAATTTCGCCATGCTCTCTTTATTACTACATAATAAATTTCGTTCGAACTAGTCGATCGTTCGATCGTTCAATGATTGAATCATCTATCTGTTGATTGTAACTGTCATTAGACGACTTTTGATATATTCCAAGCATAAATTATATAACATAATTTCAACGCCCTGTATTCCTTTGTAACTTTGTTTTGTGAATTAGCGGAAATTCCAAGGCATTTTTGAAACACTGAAAATTGTTATTATATTAAATAGAAAATCGACAAATGGTTAGCGTGCTCATCTTAAATCCTTTTGGAAAGAATGAATTTTGAATTTTACCTTCAATAACCCTTAACCCACTTTTTTTCACTATCGTCACTGTTACTCTCGGTATTATTAATCGTTACGATCAATCGCAGTGTCCATTAGATTACGCGCTAAATTTTTAACGACAGAGAATTATCTTGTTATAAATACAAATGTTCATGTACACGTTACATCGTCAGAAAAGAATTTCTCCGACGGACGATCTCAGTTCTCCTAGCTAGACTCTGTTCCGATGATACGTTTGACAACGTTTGACCAAGATGTGTTCGAAAAATAGGAATAACTTTGCACAAAGTGTTTAACCGCGGTGAGATAATTCGAGCGATTTTTCACTGAGAATCACAGAGAGTTCCAACTTGGCGAGTATTTTCATCGAACAGAGGCGAAGTAAAAACATTTTGACAGAGAAGGGAGAGGGACAAAAGGAAGCGAACAAAGGGACGAAGAGAAAAGTAGTCTTCTTTGCGTGATTCGGTGGGTCTCGAGAGCGAGAAGGGGTGGGGAGATGGTGGATACGGGGCTCATTAAACCGGGAATGCTGATTGCGTTAGCCCTCGGCAAGTCATTCCACCATCCCTGCTTGCTAAATGACCGTGCATTTCGGTTGGTTTCGCACACATCGACCCGCTGGACACACGCACGTGAACACGCACGCACGGAGGCACGTGCGCGGTTACGCGCGGATCGTCCTTCCGCGATCGAAAAGCCTGACAACGTATAAAGCGCGTTTATTACGGGCATTAACGAACGGTGGACGTTTCAATCGGGATCCATCGGCGACCGTGGAATTTTAATTCCGTCGTTTCGCGTTCGAGCGTTGGAACAACGATGATTGAATTTTTGGCAACTGAATTTCTTTCCACTGTCTGGGAAATGGAACGTCGAAGTCTTTGTTTCGTTAGGCGTGCAAATTGATTCGCGGCTCGTTTTCTTCGTAAATTTGCCCTTTCGGTGCCGATGAGAGATATATTTCAGTTTGGGAAAGAATTTTTGTTATTTTGATACACATTTGTACGATACATGTTATAAGTTTGTATTAAGTTTATTACAAGTTTATTTAATTATAATATATATTACAAGTGTTGGTGAATATTTTAAATTTTTCTATAAAAAAGGATGTTGGTTTTGAGCGAATGACTTTAATAATTGTTCTTTCAAAACCTTCGGCATTTATGGTTGTATCTTATTAGTATCTTATTACTATCTTATTAATATGCAGTTTCTGTACTTCGTATTGTCGTAAGTCCTTTTTGCAATTATTTGTCAAATATGCCACGATAGGTACAAAGTAATTTAATAGAAGAAAATATATCCATTATTATTGAATATCAGAATGTTCAGATAATGAAAAGCTCCATTACGCTACTCAAACATACTAGATTCCACGAACATTATTCTCCAAATAATTAGGACAACCGTCCGTATTTGCGCGCCCGAACCCATTTCTGTCACAAAGGCAAAAGGAGAAAAATATTTTTTTAACAAAGTCAAATTAAACCTACTCGCGTGCGCTGACATTAAAACAAATTTAACCTCGTTAAAAGGACATTTCTTTTTTTCACATCATTTGTTTTAATATTAACAGTGGCGTTCCTCATTTACCTTCGCTCTCCAACATGGCCATCGGGTGCCATTTCAAGCACACGAAATCCACCCCTTTCGCCAACCGACCCTCGTTCAACCCTCGGCTATACACACCACTCTGTATGACATACGTAACATTTTTACGAGTCCAATTGAACGGCTCGATGCAATTGAAAAAAAAAAAGAAAGAAAAGAAAAGACAAAAAAAAAACGTTGGGGCTCGAGATTAGCCAGCAGGTCAGAAAGGTTCGTGTGAAAAGTCGGGGGTTGTTCCGTCCCTCTTCCATCAAGTTCGAACCTGTCGTTTTGCTCAGTCATTAAAAAGCTTTCAACCGACGAACCGCGCCTCATTCCACGCGTCGGCGCGCATCCATGTCCGTGGAAAAAAATGTTTCGCCGACCGCGGTAGCTTCCGGTGGTGGTGGCCAGTGGTTGAAAAAAAAAAAAAAAAAGGAAAGAAAGAAGAAGGAAGAAAAAAAATAACGTCAACCGGGATGAGAAAGAGAAAGAATCAAAGAGAGACTCTCTTTCTCTCTCTCTCTCTCTCTCTCTCTCTGTGACGCTGTGTGCTTTTTTACCGTCAATCGACGGTCGCACGGTCATTGTCACTCGCTCGATTTTCAAAGATTTCCTTTTTTTTCCGCGGTTTGATACGCCATTGGTACGTATCGACCGTTACGTGCGCGAAATTCTGGCGATCTCCTCCCTTTTTTTACTTTTTTATTGGATGGATTTATAACACGATGCTTCGTCTTTATCGAAAGAAATTGTTGAAAAAATGTGCGTTCGTAGGGACTTCATTGTCAACAAAAGTCTTCGACGTTTTACAAGTTTCCCGACATCTTATAAATATCAATTTGCAATTTTAATATGTTCCTTTGTAATTTTCAACAATTGCCTCCAGCCTGTCTCGTTAATTTTGTGTAAAATTGGCCAGTCGAAGGATTGAAATTGACTTAACAATGACGTGCCATTATTAAAAATTACCATTGCTATTATACGCGCCACATTTTTATTGCGTCAATTTCCTTAAACGAGCGAACGGGCAAATAAAAACGAGAATAAAAACCAATCGTCGATTTTAACTCGGAACGATCGATCGATCGTGCGTCCGATTCACTCTGTCAGATCTACTTTACGAAAAAAGTAAACGACGCGATCCCGAAACGCGCGATGTCGTTTCTTCTGTTCGTTATCGCGCCGACGATGCAGAAAAAGAAAACAGAGGGAAAAAATGCGACTGGCCCGAAGACCGATATCGTTTCCCAGTTTCCATCCGGTCGCGAAAAGTCCAAATAAAAAGCTGCTCGTCCACCTGGATTTCGTCATCGGTCCTTCATGAATATGCATAAGCGTAACAAGTCGTAAGAAAATAATGATATTCAAAAGCGCGAGAGCGCAACACGCCAGCTCGTCTGCTCAATTGCGTACGCAAAAACGCGGGCGATGTGTCCCAAAAAGCGTCGATTTGTTTGCAGCTCCGGTTGACCGATCTCTTCCTTTTTTTTTTTTTTCATTTCGATCTTTCGCTTCTCACATTTTCTTTCCATCGGCGACAGTTTCGCGTGATCCGAGCGTCGGTATCGGCTCTTATTAAATTGTTTCCACTCTTGCGCATTTTTTCGATCCATTCCGCCGCGGAAGAAATTTGCGGACATTGTTTTCGCAACGGCGGCGCCTCGTTTCCCTCATATCTTTGCCGTTTGAGAGTTTAACAATGACCGCTGGGATTTTACACTCGCGAGTCAATTCAGTTTCAATCGATGAGGGAACTGTAAAGTATTTACAGACCCTGGATGCTGCTGGGAAGGAGGAAGAGAGAGAGGAAAGGCGAAGTCACTGCTTAGACTCATCAGTGGGGGCGCTGATGGCAGAGCGACTGCTTACCCCAGACGCTTGTGTCGTAGCTACCAGCTAGACTTGTCGGTGCACGCATCTTGGCGGTGTTGCCGCACTCTGCTTTTTTTAACGTCGGAGATTGACAGGACCTCGACGCTAGGCGCGCAGCCACTTGCGGCTTGTGCTAGTCAGTGTTCGAAACTCGTAGTCGAGGAATCGTAGGGCCGCTGCAGGT
>KQ435794.1:10680154-10720818 GCA_001276565.1 Melipona quadrifasciata | reverse complement strand
AATAAATAATAAATAAAATATATATATGTATATAATAATCTAAAATAAATAAATATGTATATAATAATATATATATAATGTATATAATATGTATATAATAATCTGAAATAATAATAAATAATAAATAAAATATATATATATATATATATATATATGTTGAGGAATGTAAGATGAGAAGGATGCGTGGAAGGACGAATGGAAAGAAAGTGAGTGGGACAGCGAAGGTTTGCGTTTCGTCTCGGAGTCATTGCCTAGACTCATCAGTGGGGGCGCTGATGGCAGCGACTCCTTACCTCAGACGCTTGTTGTTGCAACTAACTACCCGCTAGGCTGGACGGTCCCATTCATTCTAGCGGTGTTGCCGTCTAGCGGTGTTGCCGCACTTTGCTTTGTTTAATCGTCAGAGATCAGTAGAATCTCGATGCGAGGCGCGCAGCCACTTGCGGTTTGTGCTAGTCGAGTGTTCGAAACTCGTAGTCGAGGAATCGTAGGGTCGTTACAATCGGGAGTTTTACGTCTATTAGAGGAGTGTCTCGTACGAAGATCTTTGTTAAAGCGTCTTCGTTTGAGGATTTTTCATTTCTCTTGTGACACAAGATTAAATTCGTAACATTATAAAGAGAGAGAGAGAGAAAGAATTTTACGTGGAAAATAACATTTTAGATACTGTCTTTACTTGCTATGCGAGCCTTCATTTGCTCTTTATTGCAAGTGTCTAAAAAGCGCGAGATTTTTTGCCGTATGGAAAATCCAACGGCAGCCGACGAAATTCATTTTCGTTAAAAATCTTACGCAGCGAACATTTTAAGGGAAAAATTATTCTAATTCGATCTTAAAATCAATGAAAGCTACTTCAGCCCTTATGAAAAATGATCTCAATGCGAGGACGTTTCGTTTGTTAATAAATCTCGATTGGAGAACGTTCGACTCTCTCCTAATAGGCGGCGAAATTTGTAAAATTGCGAGGAGTTTAACATCTGCTATCGGGCATCGAAAAGAGATTAACGATGTGCTTTCAGTTAGCAACAATGCAAATTAGCATGATGTACTCGGAAACAGACAGGTGTGCTTAACGCGCTCCATCACGATATTTCTACATGAAGGTATGCTCTTGACGTAATTCGTCTGAAAAATATGCAAATAGGTTCTCTCGTCTGTCTTTTCCTCCATTTTCGTAATAAATATCGTGTCAAGCGAAAGAAATGCGTGGAATTAAATTCACTCGCCTTGAAACAGTTGTCAATGCGCGGGGAAACGAAATGTCATTTCTTCGCAGTCTCACAAATACGCGGAAAGGAACTGAATTGATCTAATAATTAATTGTTCGAATGTCACTCGTATACTCGAGATCCGGCTCGAGCAATGCGCGAACACGATGCTTGAAAAATAATTATTTAAATAACGCGCAATTCTATTTGACTGGATGTTAGTATAACAAGCGGATTATTCTCGGAATTATTTCATTAGGTGGACGTGAAATTGAACAAATAAACGGACGAACGAACGAATAAATGAAGCATATAAATAAGCAGACAAACAGAGTATTAAATAAACTTTAGCTTGTAACTGGCTTGTTATTTCGTTTCAGTGAATTAACCGAAAGAAAGGATTCATTGCGAACGATCTATTTTATCTGCAACTAGGATAAAGTCCTCTTTGAAATTTGAACTTTTCGTATGTTAGTTTACAATGAACAGCGGTTATAAATAAATTGGTGGAAATGATTCGTCATTTTAAATTATTATTCTTCTCTCTCGCCTTTGTTTGAAATTTGCCCAACTATGCTCGAGATTAACTCTTTGCGGCACGGTGGATTGAAATCTGTCTCTCGCTTTTTCAATACCGCGATGCGCATTCACACGGTATATATGGAATGTTTTTCAGCTCACCTTGAACAATTAAAATAACCGAGAGTGCAGAGATTACGTGCCAAGCCGCAACTGATTTGGTCGTAACGGACGTTATTAATTCTTCGTCGCGTAATTTGAATCCGTAAACTCGCGTTTGCTGACGTTTCATTCGTATCGAGTTCCGTCGATACGCTGTTGCAATTTTTCCACGCAAATTTGCCAGTTCAAATTTCAATCGAAATAAATAGTTCTCTCCTCTAGATTTTATGTATATATATATATATTTTCGAAACAATCGAAATAATTTCCATACACTTCATAATGAAGTGAAATTTCTTCGAAACTCGGTTTCTCCGTGTTGAGTGAACAGAAGTCCATGCACGCGACAAGTCGATTCTTTTAGAGGCTTGAAGAATCCAACGAGGCGCCTCCGCGATTCGCGATCGAAATGCCTGAGCCGCGTTCGTTAGTTTCGGCCGCGAAATCCCCGCCCGGACGCTGAGGGATCAGGTATCGATTCGCGGTCTGATCATCCGGATTGCACGCCGATTCGCCGATACTCACCTGCGCGGCTGCGCCCCCCGCGTTCTTTTATTTCCGCCGCTGGCATTACGATCGTCGATATCGCGCGCATCCCCCTTCCCGATGTCCATAAATATCGCCCTCCCCGGCGGCGCTGCACAATTTCGAAATTTCGCTCCCGCTCAAATAATCGCGCGCAGGCACACGCCGATCGTCGGATCGAACCGCGCGGATTACGGGCTCGGCGGTGGCAAACGGGCGCGCTAACGATTCGCTTAAACGTTCGGCGTTGAAAGGAAGCTGTTGCTGCGTTGCTGGTTTTGTTTCTCCTTCGTCGCTCTTTTTTTCGTCCGTCTCCCCTCCCTTTCGTTTCGGTTCTCCGCCGAACGGTATTTTCGTGGCCGTTTCGTCCATTTAGAAATTCGCCAATATCCGTGGAAAAACTCTGCGCGCCGCGAAACTCCCTTGCGGAGCAATTCATTTTTCCTCTGCAAAATAAACGTTGATGTAAGCTCGAGAAACATTGACGCGTTCCCGACCGGAGTTTAATATTTCATTCGTGTCCACGAAATTTGGAGAATGTGATGATTGCTCGTATCTTTCTTCTCCAATTCATCCTCATTTTCTCTATTTTTCTGTCTGATCGTACGGTAACTTATTTTGTACAAAATGACGCTGGCAAAATTGTATTCTGTGTTTTTATTTCGTCAGAAATATCATATGTGAGAAAACATGGGAGATAATGTTATGTGCAAAGCGAAGGGAATGTATATTGTATATTTATACCGTGAAGAGAAAATGAGGAATTCAAAACTTTTAAATCAAGAATTTAAAGTGATACAGTCACAAATGTAGATGAGCCTTAATTATTCTAAGGGTATCATTAAATACTTGTTCCTGCGATCGTGATACAATCGATCAGAGCATGATTTTATATTTGGAAATAAAGAATACAAACATTTAGATCTATGTAACACTTTTATTACCTCATTATATTTCTAATGCAAAGGATTAACATCTGTTTAACAACTCCATTTGTACTTCAAATTAAATACAAACTCTAACCATTTAAAAGGGGCTCCCTTTTGTCAATTATCCTCTCTTGCACAATCCGCAATTAGCCGAATTTAACCTTTAAATATAGTAATTTGCTAAAATTTAGGATATTTATTCGCGCGATGGAGGCTGCGTAATAAGACGAAATTAAATTAAACAATTCCAAAACTAAGAAATTTAATCCAGCAGTACAGGTTAAGTTAGTCAGAGATCAAATTTAATTTTCCATATTCGATTCTCTCGAAAACCAAATCTTAAATGAGAAGATGTTTTCCCTTCTTTTCGACTTATTTCTGCGTGTAGAATTACCCTCTGGTCAATTATCGTGCCACGATTAAAGGGACACCCTGTATTTCTCTACTATCTCTACCGACTCCTGTCGCTTCTCATTTCCTCCTCTCTTTTTTCGTCGTTGTTTCTTCTTTGCCTTTTCCCTTTTAATACGGAAAAAAGTACCAGCAATACGTTGGCCACGTATTTATCCGCAAAAATTAGCAAAATGGTACGACGAAACGCGTTCCCTATCTCGCGTTTCGCATGATTTCTTTCCGGTTCGCTCCGACGCGTGTTATTGGGATTGTCAGTGTATCGCTGGGGATTTTCCCACCGCAATACTACTGTGACTTTAACGCGAGATACAGTGCGTGTATCGATTTTTCAAACCTTCAGGCTGTCCGTTCATATGTCGCAATTTGTCCGATAGACTGGTAATGAATGTTTCGATTCTTCTTCCCCTTTTTTTCTTTTTTTTTTTTCTTTGGGACCATCGTGTAAAAGATAGTTTAGAAAGTTACATGTGTAATTTTGTAGGAAATTAGGTAGTTCTACAGCTCGAGAAATGTGATACTCTTAACTCTCGAGTGTTCAATCCGTACTAGACTTGTCTTGCGAATAATTTGAAACGTTTCAAATCATTTGAGCGAGAGGATAACACATTAGGGTATAACGTAACACATTGCACGCGTCAGTATGTCGAATAAATATATCAGAACATACACGTTTAAAGATGAATGTATTCTTGATTCGTTACGAGCTCCTTGTTTTAGATTTTAGATTTTCGATAATTATAAGTAAACTTGTTCCTTCGAGTTATCCACAGTATCAGACAAAATTAATTAAAAAGAAAATGAAAGAAGAAACGAAGACGACTTTTTTGCTATAAAATTTTATTGATACAACGCCACTCGTACCCCACGCCCCCTCGCGAATCACGCGACCCAAATCAACCAATCGCTAATTTTCGTTGCATCAGCGTTGCACCTGATGATGAAGAGGCCCGATTTTCTGGGTTACCCTCGCTAGAATCACTTTCACTGATAAAATAAAAGATATCAATAGGATGCATAGCACACATATATAAATATTGCACATTAAAATCCAAATATCGGCCATCGCTCGCTGCCTAAGAAGCGAGAATTCCAACTACATTATGCGGTTACAACAAACAAGCTCTGCAATGTCAAGTGCAGAATCCGTCTCATTTAAATCGCACACTCAAATCCGCAAGTATCACGGAACATCCTGCTAATAAATTCACTCGAAACAAATAGCATCAAATGCGTTTTAAGCTCGCAACTTTCCCTCTAATAAAATTAAAATGAATTGCCCTCTCTCGCGGGCTAATCACTCACTGATGCCCTTTCCAGTGGCAGGGTTGCCGACCTCTGAACAAGGATTTTAATTCATATTACTTCCACAATGCTCTTAATTTATAACAGTATAATTTAAGTTTTCCTTTCCGGTGATTAATTACCGCCTTGTCAAAGCGCCTTATTAACGAGTGCAATTCTGGTGGACGTTCCATTCGCAAAGGAGATGCGGCCGTCGGCCGCGTAATGACGCAACGAAACTGGGAGGGGGAAAGGGGCTGGATGACGGAGAGTGAAAAAAAAATCGTAGATTTGACAAAGAAGCTTGGACGTTAATTCGCGGTAGACTGGCTGCTGGTCCGTTGCCTCGTGTCGAAGTTTTATTTCACCTTCGGGTGAAAAGCTCGGAGAATTTAAAGGAATTTGCGGGAAAGTTTGCTGGAAAACGTTGCAGAGACTGTATAAAACGTTATGGGTGGGAGAAGGGGCGGAAAGGCGGGCAGCGGAGAAAGCTTTATAGTTACATTCCTTCGGCACTTCGTTCGGGAACTTAAAATTTTATAATACCCCGACTGTTTGCGGTGTATTTGATAGAAAACTTTGCGCGGATACAGCGCGCGGATTCGTTAAATTTTCCAATGTGGCGGCCGTGCATTTTCTTTCTCTTCCTTTTTTTTTTTTTTCTCTTTTTCAATGCGCGATATTTTTCAAAGTGCGCGGAAACACGTCAAATGAATCGAGAGTTTCGAATTACCGCGGCCCCGGCCCGGGGTGAAAATTTCGGTTGCATTCGATACCCGTGTTTCATCGTGAATAAAAATCTACGAGCTGAAAACGAGAATTATATTTCAATAGTTCCATTGGAAAACTCGGGATGCCGGTATAATTTTCCCGGGGACTTATCGATTACGGAATCACGGATATAAAAGTCACTTTGAAAAGTGGTAAAATCGCTTGGCTTTCCAAACATTATACTTCCAGTACTAATTCTGTCGAAAAGAGAGAGAGAGAGAAAGGAGGGGAGTGGATTTTTATATTGATACCTCAATTAATTTCAAAAGCACCGCCATTGACAGGAAACTGTCGATCTTTTTCCCCCATTTTTTTTTTTTCTAAATCTATCCCCGATAAAGAGCGTCTCGTTGATAAAATGTTAACTAATTCAACGACCAAGGGTGAATTTGTCACGTTATGAGATGTAAAATACGAACAGACCTGTGTTTGTGCGATTTTATATCTTTCGAGGGTAATTAATAAAAATGAAACCTGGGTAGGGAATTATTTTATCCATTGAATATTGCAACGAATATTATATTTGGAATATTTTATATTTTCGTACGTATAATTATATATTTTTTACATATTTTGTGTGTGATGTTGCAAGGAGTAATATGCTATATTATGTGCACTGTGTGTGTGTGTGTGTGTGTTTTAAAATTATCTCAATCCTTGGAATTTCATCTCCAATTTCCCCTTGTCGTCCGTTTAATCATAATACAAGCACTCCTTGCAATTGTGTTTCATTCAAAATTATTTAAAATTACTTAAAACTTAACAAACTTAATAAGGGCTCAGTGTGTCAGATTAGATTCGTACGTTTTTACGTATTCAAGCGCGAAATTGCGAAAGAATATATAAAATATCCGAAATACAATATATATTAAAAATAAAAATCCGCTGTCTAACGATAATTCAGCTGCAACCAAAAAAAAAAAAAGAGACAGCTTACCAAGCGATTAGAAACTGAATTTAAATTCGCGCGTTGATAAACTTACCGATTGGTTAAACGAATGGAAACGATGCAGCCAGTGCTAGAAAGTCGGGAAGATAAAATTTCACGTGCGAGGGAGCACAAGAGAGAGAGAGAGAGAGAGAGAGAGAGAGAGAAACGGGTGCGGCCGTCGAAAAAGAGGAGCAGGAAAAGCTGGGGGAGTCTAGGATCTGAATCGAGCGCGCGAGTCGCGGAGTGCGGAAAACAACAACGTGATAAGCGAGAAACTGCGCGTAGGAGAAAGAAGCAAGACGTAAAAATGCCGTGGCGCACGAGGGACGGGAACGCGATCGAAACCCGCGAAGGAAAAAGGACGATCGACGGGGGGAAAGCGCGGAGCACAGAGTGGATGGAGAAAAGTCGTCGTAAATTACCGTGATCGAGTTGCCCATCGATCCTAAACACGTGAGCTTTTAGCTTTCACTTTGTTCGGATCCCGACGTGCTCTATCTATCGCGGCCAGATCCCACCTCTCTCTCTCTCTCTCTCCCTCCCGTCTCCCCTATGGTCAATCCGCTTCTCTCTTTCCTTCTCGCGCTGTTCCACGGCCGTGCTTATGGCTCCATCCCTGTCCGGATCACCAGTCGTTCACCCGGAATCACAAGGTTCGACGTTTTCGTTCGTGATTTCTCGCATCAGGTGTGTTACTTCGCGCGGTGATTCCTGACGTCCCGTCTCCGACGTGTTTTCGCACTCGATGGAAATTGTCCAATGCGTATTCTCCCGTTGGAAGAGGTTCGTTTCAATCCCCGAGTTAGAACGTGTTAAAAAATCGAATTTTGATCGTAGCTCGATCGATCAAGTCGAAAATTCCAAAGTAAGAGGCGTTCGATTTGAACGCACTCTGAATTTCGAATTCAGTTGAGATGACGTTCAGTCCGATCGAGAAATTAGAATTCAGTTGAGAAAAATTAGATCTGGAAAGGAGTAATTTCTCATTGATCGACGAGTAGAAAAGCAGAATCGAATTAGAGATTCCCAAAGTCCCGGTGTTAAACGAATCGAACGTGTTTCGTTCCAGAGTAATTGCTTTTCCCGTAATAAATTCATTTTTATCTTCTTCTACAATAAATTCCTCGCTGTGAATTTTCAACAAACCTCCGGCAGCGAGCTTGCATTTTCGAAACAGCGAAAACGTCGCAGGTCTGCGACGGTATTTTCAGAAAAAGGTAAAAGAAAGAGGGAGATCGATGCGAGCGCGTTATTCGTTCCTCGCGTCGCGTCGACGCGATAGATCACGGGGTCTTAACAAGCACGATCTTCCGGCGTTGTCGAACGGCCGAGAAAGATTTACACGAGCTTCTTCTTCCCACGGAGGGTGCGTGGATTTATCCCGTTGAAATGAAATCGGCCATTTCTGCGACGGCTGCCGCTGCTAATTTTTCCAATACCAGGGACGCTGGGAGTAAATTACGTTTTGGCAGGGCGCGCGCCGTTAAAATGTGAAACAGTCGGTCGATGCCTCGCGCCAAACCGCGAGAAACATGTACAGGGTGTCATGCAACGCGCTGCCTTCGCCGGTCACAGTAATACATCCTCGTTTGAGCCTGGTTCACGGGCCAAGGCGACCATAACGCCACTTTCCGAGCTTGCTTCAATTTCGACGCCCAATTTTTGAAATGAATATTTGAAATAAACTCGGCGTCACTGAATGAAACAACTTCTTTCAGGAGTAACAGATAAGCCAATGTGACTGTTTCGAGGATACTCTGTTTTATAGATTTTGTAGAAGCATCCACGGTATTTATTTGAAAAAAAAAAACTCTCACTGTTTTATACCAATTTCGCTAGCTTTTGTCTCGCGGAAGTCGAGCCGAATGGATGGCTCTCGCGTGAAACTACCCGAGAACGTCTTGAAAATTTGTCAAGTACGTTTGAACTCGATTACCCTCGCAAGAGACTGATCGACCCCTGAGAGCAGAATGTATATCAGCTCGTTCTTTATCTCTGACGTTAATACCGAAGAATCATTATTTTTTTATAATTTCCTGCCCTTCGTCCGTCCAATTTCCTGAAATTCAAAATTCCTAAGTCGCTCTTACTTCGCGCCTACTTCTCGTCCCAATTCGTTTGCTTACTTTATACCAAGCGAAGATTTAGATTCGAGGAAAGATCGCGTTATCAAGATCCCTTCCTCCGCAGTCGTCAATTTCACCACCAGTTACGCGACACCCTGTACATTCGGGGTTGTCGAGGAACACCAGGATGTATGACGACGGGATAAAGCACAGTATTCCGAGGCGCCTAGCCAGTTCTCGGTTCCCCCGGCTCGATAACGCTTTCGTTTTCCATTCGTTTCTTCCCTTTTCTCTTTCTTTTCTCCCCCCTCTCTCTCTCTCTCTCTCTCCATCCAGTTGCCATTCCTCGCTCGTTCTCCCAATGCTGGGAATCGCGCGGAGAGAATTTATCGAATCCCCGTTCGTTTATAGAGGACCGAGAAACTTAAAGTCGCGGGACTATTCGTTTCCTTTGGAAGACTTAAGGCGACTGGTACTCGCTGTGAATCTCGTGGTCGAGGAGGATTTAACGGACTTTGCGCCGGGATAACCGGAGGTGTTCGATTCGTTCCTTCTGTTCTTTTTTTTTTTTTTTTTTTAAATTTTTTTTTTTTTTTTTTTTTTTTTGTAAATTTCTTGCTTTTATTTTCTTACTCTCGCGATCCCGAGGGACCTCCGAAAGGTGTTTTAGATCGTTCAACGAGTGGTTTTAATTGTCGTCGAAAGATCGACTATCGGGAAGAGATGAAACGGGCGTAGGAAATTACGTAAATGAAAATATTCGAATTTATAGCTGTTCATTTGATTTATTGATGTCGAGACGGTATAACGATATGAATTATTCTGGATATGAATTTTCTGTGCAGGGGTGCAAATTTCTTGGAAACGCGTGAGAAATTCGCAATCCACCGGATGATTGCGCTGTTCGAAAAGTCATTCAGTGTGAAATATTGTAGATGATGAATAATTATTGTTTACATCTTTCCTCGACGATTTGCAACACTCGCGCCGCCAAATTCGTCAAAATGATGGCTGTCGAGGCTTGTCCTTTCACAGACACTCTTGTCAAAATTAATGTCGATTTCTGCGCAGACACGTTTATTTTAATTTTTCCCACTTGAATCGTGGCAACTGACGCGTAGAATATTTTTACAATTTACCAGAGACCGACAGTTTTGGTGTTGAAATTATCGTTTTCGTCCTTTTTTTTTTTAAAAACGCACGGAACACGCGCTGCAACGTTTAAAATTGCAAAACAACATTCCGCGAAAGCTGCACGTTCTTAAAAATACAGGTTCGCGCAAACATTCGCAGTCTGACAATAAAAATAAGCACTTTTTAGGTCCGTCGTCGACAATATTCCTCTCGTTCGTTTCCAATTCCTTTCGCTCGCTGAATTCCTTTGAATTATCCGCGCGGTGTAACGAAGCACGAGCGTGGTTATGAAGGTATAATTGCCTTTCAATTGGACTTCAATCTTACGGGTTCCAATATTCAAATGCACGCGCCGAGGGTGAAACGCGACATTTCCCCCTCCCCACCGTAACGCGTTCTCCGTTGGACTTTTCGTCGATGCGAAAGCTCCTTTTCCAAAATTAGCGTCGTCTCTCGTCATGATACACTGGTGTCGCGAAAGTACTTTATCGACACTCTCTCTGTACACTACTCTTGCCCAAAAATCGAAGATCAGACATAAAAATATCGTACAACTGCGTGCCTTGTTGTGTAATGAAACAAAAGTAAACACCCATAGTATAGCAAAACTGTAATTTAAGATTATGCCCGTAGTATAACAAAACAAAAAAAAACTCTTGCCCAAAAGTCACAGATCACCTAAACTTTCACGTGCGACCAAATATTGTTCGACGAACGTTAAAACTCCGTACTTGAAAATTACTTTTAATTCGCGCGGGCGGTTGTTCGCGCATACGAGACGAGGAAACGTTCCCTGCAAACGAGTTAGGCGCGTGACGTAAATCCGTGTTGCAACGGCGCTAAGTGCAAGACCGGTTGTTTCGTTTCCTCGGAACAACGTTCGAAGTTTCGACACTGCGGAAAAGTAAACGCGCGACGTGTGTCGCGAATGATTTGCAACCGGTGGAACGCGCCGCGAGAGTGGAATTAATTGCTTCAGATTGAACTAGTTGTTCCCGTTCGGATGAAATTCCGTGGATTTGACGCGCGCGATTCGATACAATTAGTAATTGGGCGGCCGCGCACAGCGGCGAACGAGGAGCACGATCGAAGAGTTGGAGCCGATAGCGAAAGCTGATCGATTTCACGAGCTTTTTCCACGGCCAATTGTTACAGATACGGATGTTTTACAGACTTGCGGATATCTGAAGATGCAGGTGAAACGCACGTGAAATGCCCAAAGTGTATCGTAGCATTTATTATGATAGCTGCCAGTGCAGAATTTAAATTTCCATTCAGCTCGCGTTTCTTTAACTACGTTCGTCAAAATGTAAAGCAATCTGCTGCAATACTACTGATTACTGAATGAAAATTTCGAATTTTTTCAAAGTACACATACTGTTGTTTGGGAGAATTTAATTTCTAGAAACGATCTCATCGTTCTCAAGCGGTTCTATCGATCCTTTGCCGTATCGTGTCGTTGCACTCGTTAAAAATTCCCTCAATTCTCATTGGACGACTCTTGTATTTTGCGGATGGTAGAACCGAGTGTTAACTTTTCACTTGTTGCAGTGAAAATAAATGTTACACTGTTGTTCGGGAGTGTTTAATTCCAGAAACGATCTCATCGTTCTCAGGCGACATTCAAAATCGTTCTGCGTGGAAAGTTTTGTTCCACTAATCTTGTCGTTGCACTCGGTTGAAAATGTCGTCCCTTTTTAAAGATCTCCTCAATTTTCATTGGACGACTCTTGTATTTTGCGGCTGGTAGAACCGGGTGTTAACTCTTCACTTGTTGCAAAGAAAATCAAACGATAACGTTTAACAATTTTTAAAACGTGGAACGCAGAGATACGATCATTATAAGCAACCTGTTCACGTCAATTGATTTTAATTCGTCCTCTTTTTTTTAATCGTTGTTGCCCGCACAGGCGCATGCCGCCGTCGGGAAAAAAAGAGAGCGACAAACAACGAAATTCGAATAATTATTTCGCCATTTGAAAGATAAACATATCGGAATCGTTTCCCCCGAGTTTCGGCTTTATTCCGGACAAATTGAACGATTCACGCCGACTCGCGTACCTCTTTCGGGTTCAATTAAAATTATTTATTTCCAAGGATCAGACATCGGTATTGCTCGTGAATTTGTTATCGCGTTTTGAATAATTTTATCAGCTGCTTCGAAATGCAGTTTGCGTCTGTTAATACGCAACGGATCGGACTCTTTATTGCTAACTACGGCGGCTGTCAAAAATAGAATAGAAACGGAAGAACGTTTAAAAACGTTGAGAAGAAGTTTTATTAGAATTGACAGTAGGAATAAAATGTAATTGTATATTTAAAGAACAGATGAATATTTAATGCAGAAGAAATATTCAATCAAGAAACTAGATCACCCGTCACCAATACTTTAAAAATTTTTGTGGTTTCCTGATGTGCGATTATATACGTCAATGAAAATTGATTCAATCAATTCCTATCATTACTGTCGCGATCAGCGTCAAATTTTCCATTCATAGAATACGGTTACTCGAAATTACTGTCAGTTTCATTCTTTTCTCACTCTCTGAATTTCTAAATCGTCGTTAGAACTGTCTAAAGTCACTCATGAACATCGCTTGAAAAGTTCTCAACCTTGCGGCTAGTTTCCATCGTCGTTTGATAATTAATCAGTAATCGCGCTGAAGAACTTTCGTCGACTTGAGATAAATAAAAAAAGGATTTCTTGTCGTGCTTTTTAAGCGGTGTAACGCTAAAATCGAGATAACACGTAGATCGCGTAGTCAACTTCAATTGTAACAGCCGTTGCAACGTGAAGCGTTGTTCGTCTTCGTCCACGTTCTTCCACGTTGTGAAAAATGAGTCGATCAAGTGGATCGGAACACGCTAGTTCTCCAGAGAGACGAGAATTACGGCTATTCTATGGGACGTCGGACTATCTTTTTCCTCGGCTTCTTGCCTCGTCTTTTTACGCCCCTCGAACACCTTCGACGGGAACCCGGGCATCAGGCCGGGGAGGAATCTTTCCCGTGAAAGTGTAAACCGTGGATTGAAGTTAGGCAGCCGCAAAAAGGAAGGCGAACGAAACGAGCGCCGGCGAACGAAAATGGAAAAAGCTCGGGAAATTCCCCGCTCCGCTGGAGAAATTAGTTCGCAATTATTAATTAGCGTTCGGGGCGGAAAGTTGAATCAAGCGTGGCAGTTGTTGGCGAAGAATGTCAATTCCAGTAATCTCTTGCTCTGCTGGAATCAATGTTGTTGAATGAAATTGTGCAAACAAGTTGCGAGTTCGTCGGTCGCCAGAGATGATAAACGCGGGCTTTGCGATCGTTCGTTCGTTCGTACTTTGTCATTATCATCAGCGGCGTCGCGAATTTCATTTCTAATTTAAGAATTAAAATCGAGTTACGGGTGACTGCGGTAATTTTTTAATTGACAAAAAATGACAAAAATGTAGTAATTTCTCCATTTTCAACTAATTTAATTTATTCGTTTGCTAATATTTAAGTATACGGTGATTCAAGGTCAACATTAAAGATATTTAACCTCATTCTCGTACTTTATGTACAAAGTGATGAAGATTCGATTTGAAATCAAATCGAAATTTAAGCAACTGAATGTCAAATCGTGAATTTCTAATTTAAGAATTAAAATCGAGTTATACGGATGACTGCGGTAATTTTTTAATTGACAAAAATGACAAAATGTAGTAATTTCTCCATTTTCAACTAATTTAATTTATTCGTTTGCTAATATTTAAGTATACGGTGATTCAAGGTCAACATTAAAGATATTTAACCTCATTCTCGTACTTTATGTATAAAGTGATGGAGATTCGATTTGAAGTCAAATCGAAATTTAAGCAACTGAATGTCAAATCGTGAATTTCTAATTTCAGAATTAAAATCGAGTTACGGATGACTAGTAATTTTTTCATTTTCGACTAATTTAATTGACAAAAAATGACAAAAATGTAGTAATTTCATTTTCAACTAATTTAATTTATTCGTTTGCTAATATTTAACTATACGGTGATTTAAGGTCAACATTAAAGATATTTAACCTCATTCTCGTACTTTATGTATAAAGTGATGAAGATTCGATTTGAAATAAAATCGAAATTTAAGCAACTGAATGTCAAATCGTGAATTTCTAATTTAAGAATTAAAATCGAGTTATACGGATGACTGCGGTAATTTTTTAATTGACAAAAATGACAAAATGTAGTAATTTCTCCATTTTCAACTAATTTAATTTATTCGTTTGCTAATATTTAAGTATACCGTGATTTAAGGTCAACATTAAAGACATTTAACCTCATTCTCGTACCTTATGTATAAAGTGATGAAGATTCGATTTGAAATTAAATTGAAATTTAAGCAACTGAATTTTAAACGGCGATACGACGGTATTATTTAATTACGATTTTATAAAAAGAAAGGAAGGAACAACAATTGACACGCTGTTGATCGATGTCTGAATTTCGCGTCCGATTAAAAAACAGTTTGTTTCATCATCCGGGAAAATGTTTCGCGCACTTTTGGAAACTGTGTGTTTACTTAATTGGTGGTAACGCGAACAAACGATCGACAGGTTATTAAACGATGGGGGAGAAACGTCAGATTTTCATGCGGCGTTGATCTTTTATGTAACATTTATTTGTACTGTCACCGTACGTATTTAAATCACGCTTGTGTCTCTTTTTTGTTTTTTTTTTCCCCCCCCCTTTTTTTTTTTTTTTTTTTTTTGTTTTCTTTTTGTCCTTTTAACAAAGGCACGAGTAACACGTCGTCGCGCGGTGTAAAAATATTTCATAAACCAAAAAAAAGGACAGACTTCACTCTGCGAGGAACAAAGCTCCGTTATTAAGCGATCCCGGCGATTTCGTTTATTGAAAATAACGACGAATAAAAGTCGCCAGGACGTACGAATTTCGCAAATACGGGGATCGCGCGGGCGCGCGTCGTATAATCGCGGGCGCAGCCACTCTAAATATTCATATCGCGTATGCCGGGCGAGTGTACGCCATTCCCGGCACGTGGATCGCCGAACGAATATGACTGTAAGGCATAAAAACCATTAAATGCAGGACCAGCGCCTATTTATTCGCCGTTTAATCGTTCTTCCGCCAACGATCTGCCGGTCCCCGAGGCCTATGAATGCAGCACCGATGGCTAAGACGATCGTTCCCCGAGCCTCTTTCCTACAATTTCACGACGATTTTCGAATCTTCTGTGTTTCTCAATCGAATATCTCGATACTTTGATTGGACACTGAGAGTTGTGGTGGTAGTTTAGGGTTACGTTGCTTGATTTTGGAATTTGGAATTTCACTAAAGTATATGATTAATCTAAAGGGAACAATTTATATGATGGAGTGAATGGAAGCTGGAGGTAATGGAAGTTGTGAAGGATGCTGTGGAAGGAATTTTGGTTTTAAGTGGGAGTGAGAGTGATAGTTTTGCGTTTCGTCTCGGAATCACTGCCTAGACTCATCAGTGGAGCTGATGGCAGCGACTCCTTAACCCCAGACGCTTGTTGTTGCAACTAAAACTTACTAGGCTGGTTCCACCCATCCTAGCGGGGTTCCGCACACTCTGCTGCTTAACGTCGAAGATCGGCAGGACATCGACGCTAGGCGCGCAGCCACTTGCGGCTTGTGCCAGTCGAGTGTTCGAAACCCGTATTTGAGGAATCCTAGGCCGCTACAAATCTTTAGAAACGTTGCGGATTTTAATCTCTCGACTTAGATGTTGATCTCGATATCTTGCATCTCTGTAGATCGACGAACAATTAACCTGGGCTTATTTCGAAAAAATTTCCAACGATACTCCTTTCTTTCACTTTTCATTTTACATTCTTCCTCTCGAAAATTTTGCAAGTTTAAACATCCTCACGGACACAGAGAATTTCTTTCCATCGTGGTTTCTCTTGATCGAAGCTTCCTCTTGAAATTTAATATCAAGATGTTCTTCGCGAGATTACACGAATTTAAAGTATCGACGATTTTTTCGTCGAATGCGCGGATTTCAACGTTCGCGACTTTCTTGAAGACGATGCTCGTCAAAATTTAATATTGCATTTGTTCGTTTATCTATTTCTATTTCTATTATGTCGTATTACATTTGTACTATGCTTGAAAAACTGCAAGATGAAACAGCGTTTGAGCGATGCACGTTCGCGCGACTGTGCATAAATATGAGTTGTTTGAGTTAGTTTCGAATCGTTGCTCAATATTATTATTAGACCGCGGATGTTTATGCACGGATCGGAAGCTAAACACGCAAAAGTGCACAGTGTACGTAACTAGGATGCTGCGATATACAAAACATCCAAAGTATTATACTTGTTACAATATTCATCCGTTTCGTCGTTTATATTTAGAAAAATCGAAATTTGCATAATTTTCCACGATATAGCGGACATGTGACTCTTCTTCTTTTCACTAAATGTAGCCCCGAGTAGTGTAAAAGTTCGAAACAATGTTGTCCCTTTTAGTCTGGGCGTATTTGTATTTATATTTTCTCCTCGTGCACATTTTACACTATTCAACTTTTCTCTTCGCAGCTTTTTCTTAGCAAATTTGAAGTGTAATCACTTCCAACTGCATGTCTCATTCTGCGAACACTAATTTTATACGACGTTCGAGATTGCATCAACGTATCGTTTCATTTACAATTCTTTTCAATTGACTTATAATATCAAGCACTCGTATATTTTTAATATGAAGGATAAATTCGTCTGACATTTCCACATCGTCGTGTCTTGTATCTAAATTCTACGATCTTACGATTAAATAAATTGTAACAATATTAACATTGTAATTATAGTAATGTTCGTGGTTCGAGGCTGAGAACAACACGACTAATTCAACATTCAACAGATCCTCTACCCGAGCATCGTGCGTCTCTTCCGAAAATTATAAAATTTCCGCAGTCTAATTATGACAAATTGATTGGCTGATACAAATTCTATGGCGCGACAGAACTATTACTCGTACGCTTTAGTAAAATTAACGAGCCGGGCCTTCATCCCTTTCGCAAATCGTTTCGGCGAATTGCGAATTGCGCGCTACACCCGCGTTCGATAATTAACGCGGATCGTACGAATTGTATCTATATAATTAATTGTAAAGCGCCGTTCCACGGGAACCGGGAGCCTACGTAGGTTACACACACACATATATATATATATATGTATATATATTTCTTTCGACGTTATCCGCGTGGGGGGATAAATCGCCCCGATTCACGAGCGGGCGAAACTTCGAAACTCGGGGAACGGCCGTTGTCGAATCGGAAGCAATATGTTAGCGTTAATGAAGCATCCCGCAGACGTTTCATGCTTGTCTCGTCGCGAGCCACGCCGCAAATGTACACGCGTCGTATTTCCGCTGATGGATATTGGAAAAGTTGCGCGGCGACACACCAGCCGAGGGATCACCTTTGTCCTGCCGACTTCGCTCGTGCCCCGTGCCCTCGTATCTCGCGAAACCCCATAACTTTTCCTTCTTCCCGTGACTATTCCCCCTCCCCCTTTCTCTCTATCTCTTTCTCTTCTCCTGATTCTGGAACTCTCGCCGAGGTAACGTCTCGAATTGAATGAATTTTCTGACGTTTTAACCACGCGGAGACTTGCACGTGTCTACCACGGACTTTTATCATTTTCTCCAGACACTCGTCCGCGTTACACTTCGTCGGGACGAGGCAGTTAATCTTCGAAGCATTGGTTTGAGATTCCTTTTTTTTTATCACTGAAAGTGATTTTAGTGGGGGTAACCCTCTTCAGATGCAACGCTGATGCAACGAAAATTAGCGATTGGTTGATTTGGGTCACGTGATTCGCGAGGGGGCGTGGCGTAGACCTCGAGTAGGAGTGGCGTTGTCTGGTAGATCTACTGAGCGATCGCGCTTGTAATTTGTTCTCTATCGATTCAAATGTTTGCATATCAATAAAATTTTATGGCGAAAAAGTCGCCTTCATTTCTATTTTTTTATTGATTCGTTCACTTGGCATGAAAAGTCTCGCGGTTGATATCTCGTGCAGTTGTCGTGCTTTGTTCTTTAATCCCAAGGATACCTTATCGCTCAAAAGTATGTGGACATACTCGACACTTTTATAAAATCTGCGACAAAACTATTAAAGTTACAAAATAATTGAAACTATTGTTACGTATATATGTATTCAGTGGTGTTAAAATTGAACAAATCTGACGTCTCCAATACTTAGGTTAAATAACAATTGTGTCGTGTACGCTGTTAAATATGGAGAATTTATTTTGTTGGCATTGCCGAGGTTTGGTGCTTAGCTTTGCTACTGCATTGAATGTATTCTAAACATTTTCACGCTAAAGTCACGAGATAAGCACGTGCACTGTTTATTTTTTCAAAATTTGAGAAATTAAATAATATTTATACACTTCCAAAAAGTGTAAAAGATCTCCTATATACAGAAAAAAGAAATATACCATCGTCTCTGTGGATTACCATTATTGTTAGAGTACGAGATGAAACAGGAAAAATGAATTGGATCGAAGAGCAATATTTTAATTCCGACTCTTTTTCTTTTTTTTTTTCAATTCCGCGTTCCAACAGATTTTTACACTTCGACACGGTTCACGGACATTTCCGCGAGATAAGAAATTTTTCTTCGGCAGGAGAGAACAGCGGACGGCGAGCTATCGATATCGTCCGCGACGACGCACACTTTTTCATTTTATTGAATTTCCCCATGCGCAAATTCGTATCTATCTTACACGACAAATATTCGATTCTACGAAAACGTATTTCCACCGATCGCTATCACGGCATGAAAACCACACACCGTTACCCGGCGCGCCCGAGATATCTCGTCTGGGTTGTGTAAATTTATCGACCACTTGGACAAGAGGCAAGGTACTCGATACAGGGGACCGTGGACGTATGTCGCCACGTGTAACTTATCCGGAAAATCGTAGCGCCGGATTTCTAATCAGGAACGCGATTTCATCGCATCCTCACCTATTGATCGACCGCTGTTCGATTTCTTGCCACTGACAAACAAATCTTACGAGATCCAATATTCTCACGTTGCACTCCCCCTTACAAATTTCCAAAATCCCTTACCTTTTGGACCAAATAAACTCTCCAAGGAACGTAGAAACTTTGATCTTCAGGTGTGATTAATTAAAATTTTAGTGGTGCGAGAAAATAATGTTTATTTATTGGATTTGGTCGTTATTTTCTTTTTGTTTTTTTTTTTTTTTTGATAATAGGTACGAAGTTTTTTATGAATATATTACAAAGTCTGATTTACAGATATTGGATAAAAGCGTATATTTCTCAGACATCACAAACAAGTATTACACATTTATTTAGTGAGATTGTATTTATTATATGCTGCTCGTGCTGTGCACTAATTTTTTACGGAATATATATTTGCGGTAAATATCTTACAATTTTCACGTGCATTTCCAAATTTGTTTTAAATTTGGTTTTAAATATAAACAGTCGCCTTTCATACTTTCTATACGTATGTTACATTAAAACATTTCGAGGTTTCATTAATACTGGCAAATGTTCGAACGCTTCCTCCAACCACTATATTTAATTTAATGTTTTACGCAAAATCGTCCAAATCTCTAAAAATTCGTCGCTCATATAATCTGCAAAATTGCGCGAAAAGTTGGAAATTTTTTTCGATCACTCTGCTGATAAATTATATTTCCGTTTTTTCCTTTCTTTTTTTTTTTCTCTCTCTCTCTCTCTTTTTTTAATTAATCAGTTAATTGAATTTCCAGACAGGATTTCATGCAAATTGAAATTTATTTTTAAGACACGATGATGAATTTTTTTTGCAAAATCTTATTAACACGTCCGCAATTAACTGCGGTACGTACGTGCACGTACACAACCGCGCGGCGTGCGGTTTTCGCTGTATAAACCGTTGTCACGTGTACACAGTTCGCGATGGATTAAATGGCAATATTTTTTAGCATGATGCCGGGATTCCGTCAGGTATTAAAATATATGATTTCGCTTCTACATTATTGTACATTTAAATTTACTGTCGCGCACGGCCAAAAATCGGGGCGAAAATTGTAATTTAAACGAATTCCGTCGCGTATTAAATTGTAATTCAAACGAATCCCGCCGCGTATTTTACCAAATTATCCATTTCCGTCGTAAACGCGCTGTTGTATATTTTTTTTCCTAAAACTACGTCGAGGGAGGAAAGTGTACACCGCAATCTTTCGACACCATTAATTTCTTCCCGTGCCTCCGATTTGCTCGATCCATTAAAGGTTTCCTTTGATCTTTCCGGCAGTTTCTCCGAGCTATTGACAGGCCTGCTTGACACAACTTTCACCCGCCTATTAGCTCGCCACATTTTCCGAAGTTTTTCAGATCCTCCGTGTTCCGCCAATTTGCAAAATTCCGCGCAGTTCGTTCGTCTTCCTCTCGCTCGTAATTTCACTTGAATGCCCTTAAATCAGATTGACCGAGTAATTAAATCGCGCGATTTCTCACATTTCTCTCGTTTCCATTTTTTCCTCCGACCTCTCTAATTTGAAAAAAAAAGAAACACGTCGGCCGATGATCCAACTTTCGTTTCACGCCGCGTCGAGTATCCTCGTCAATCACTTCCTCAGCAACGCCTTAAAAAGAGGTTACCTTCTAAATATTTTTACACGCTTTATCTTACGTCTCTTCCCCCTTCGTCCGACGAAATCCTTCGGTTCCTCTCGTTCGAGAAAACGCGCCGCCCGCCGCGTTTAATTCCCTAAAGGTCCAATTTCCGTTTTCCGTCACTGTCTGAGGCAACGCGTTCGCCGGCCTGTCGTCATGTAAATTCATTGACCACTCCACGCGTGCACACCGACACGCCACACGCGCCTCCACACCAGCGTGTCATCCGGCACACATTTGCCATCGTGCGGCAACGTGTTGGATATTGGTAAAGTTGCACGCGACATCCTGCTACTACGAACAACCCTCCTCCATCGGTCTCGACCCATCTCGCCAGAATTCTCCCCAACCCCAAGCGTTGCCCGCTGTTGCCTTTTCGCTCCCTGTTCCTACTTCCACCGAGCTACGTACAGCCCCCTGCTGCCCCAGCTCCTCGGTAACCTCGATATGGTCTCTCTCGAGGACTTTCCTCAAGGAGCTCGGCCAAGTCGAAATAAAAAGGCCGAACGAGGGTAACTGCCAAAGGGTTGAGGTCGAAAGGGTGCGACGCGGTTCGATGCATCGCGATAAAGCGATACGATCGAGGGTGTAAGGGTGAGGGTGAGGGGTGGCGATTTTCGTGGATCAGCATTTGGCGAAGAGACGCTCCTCACCGCGATGGTATTTACGACTGTTGACTTAATCGAGGCGTACCGTGCCGTGAATTGTTACGCGACACGCAACAACGTGTTCCGACCAAGGTTTTTCTGAGGCACGATAACAGTGAATTGGCAGAGTGCGTGTAGACTTTGTAGATTTTGCGTTATTACTATCGTTATTGTTCCGTTTGGGCTGCGGTTTACAAGGTTCTCAAGTGGAGTTGAGATCAAGAAACAATTCTCACAGTGTCGCATTGATTTTATTACTTTTGGATGTTGGATTGTTTATTGTGGTTGTTAGGATGAGATGTGATCAAAGTTAGGCAGGGTATAATGTGATTAATGATTGAGAATTACGGTAATAACGTCAAATTATCATTGATTATTAGATACAATATAAGGAAGAAAAGGAAAAAGTGTCATAAAGAGAAAATAGGAAAAAAACTGCACGACTTGTACCACAGTACGATTCGTCTCACCGAAAGGCCCAGAAGCAACTGTTCTGACTTTTTTGCCATAAAATTTTATTGATATGCAAAACAAATTACAGGCGCGATCGCTCAGTACCAGACAACGCCACGCCTACTCGAGGTCTACCCCACGCCCCCTCGCGAATCACGTGACCCAAATCAACCAATCGCTAATTTTCGTTGCATCAGCGTTGCATCTGAAGAAGGTTGCCCCCGATAAAATCAGTTTCAGTGATAAAAAGAGAAAACTCTTTCAATCGTCTCATATTAATCCTCAAAGAGTGTTGTTGTGTATATTAAAATTAAGGGTACTTTATTTTCTTCTGCCAGAAATTTCCTTTTCCACAAAATCGAGTTCCAAAATATGTCAATTTGTTAATTCCGTTGGTTAGGAGATTCGAAAATAAGTGTAGAATATAGCATAAAAATGTGTAATTGCATATTACATGTACGTATAACTATACGTAATTATATTATAAATTACCTACATTTTCCATTCCGAAATTTTCAAACGCGATTTTCTCGAAAACGGGGGGACTCGGATCAAAAAAATTATTGTTCTCTCTCTCTATCAGACGTACATTACTATTATGTTCCACGCATATAGATATCGATATATTGATATCGGTATTACAACGTTACAATATCGTGATTATCGGGCATTAAAAATAAGATAAAATCGGCAAACTCACCATGGAAACATCCCCATCAATATAATGTAGAACGGTGTAGCTACCTAAACAACGTGTTTCGACATCGTATACCGAGTTATCTGTGTCGTAACTATCTCCAGTAATATACGAGTACAACTCGAACAGTTTGGAACAATGGTGAAACACCACGTGACCAGATAACGATTAATTAATTCACCCTTCTCCGCTCCAAAGTCGATCGATCTATTCTACGCGTAAATCGACGCCTCGACGACTCGTTCATTAATTTCAATCTCCGATTTATTTTCGTCCGTTCCGTGCTTCTCATCAGTTTGTTCTACAAAACGTTGACGTGCAAAAATTTTCGTTCCCATATAATCCTTTTAACTCTCAACTGTATCGTGGACGATCGTGAGCAATAGCGTCACTTGATTTTACAACGTTTAATTCTTCATTTTATCACATCTTTTATTTATTGCAACTAAGTTCTCTTGAACAGCAGATGTTTCATACCGAATATGTTTCATTAAATTTCACTGAACATCTAAACTTTCTAAATTATTCCAGCATACACAACAACTGTTCTTTTCATTATACTTTTCACTTATTATTCGATTCAACTTTTACTCAGTATTCTAATATGTAACAACTGACGGGAAAACGTATCGACGAGTATTATGATGTATTTGTAAGTTTTCCTTCGTGCGTTTGTAATCACAATATGCTGGAGCAACGTCGAGCATTGAAACATTCGACGAAAGAAAAATCGAAATCCAACGAAAACTCGAGTGACTTTCGCTCGCACGCCAGAAAAGATAGAAAATTTCCCCGCAAGTCCAATTACACCTTTCTCTCTCTCTATAAAATTAACCGCTTCTCTATCCCTATCTCTGTCCATCGTGTTTCTCGATCATTTACTTCAACTAATTTGACGCAGCATTCCGTGACGATCCTTTCATCGGTGATCACACGAGCTTTATAAGCTCGAATCACGGAACAACCCCTTGTTTTTCTCTCGCTCGCGCGTTTTCCCCTTTTGTTTCTCTCTCTCTCTCTCTCTCTCTCTCTCTCTCTCTCTCGTTTTCTCTCGACGTCATCTTTATTCAAGGAAATAACGAGCGTCGCGTTTCGTCGTCGAGAAGGCGAAATCGATCGGCTGGGCTAAGTGGACCGAATGAAGACTAATGGGTATGAAAAATGAGAAACGAGAGAGCGGGGGACGAGGGGCGGGGGCAAGGAGGGATGACGGGTAACCGGAGTCCTGTTAGTATTCATGGAATTCCATGCATTCGGATTATTATTGATTCGACGCGACGCGTCGAAGAAATTGGCCGTGGTGGATTGCGGTTTCCGCGACGAGCTTTTGCGCTTTTGAACGTACCGGCGTTTTTTTTTTTTTTTTCATTTTTTCTGAGTTTGCTCGGATCTGATTTGATTGCGCTGTTCCGCGGAAATGGTCACAGGAATCACCAGCCTGTAAGAGTAAATAGTAATATATTCCTCTCCTTTTCTCTCTCGTTCCTTCTTTTCCTTTCGCTTATCCAGGAAAATAATTTGCTCGACCGGATAACCTTTCTTTTCGTGCAGATTACGTGCAAATTTCACACAGACACACTTTGGAGAATTTTATTCGACTCGTTAACAGGTAAAGCGGAGCATCGTGCAGCACTGACCCTAAGTCCGTTGGACCAGAGAGTCGCAACTTCGAAAATGCGTTTGCAGCGTGAGCGGAATTTAACGAATTAGTTGCAAACTGACTGCGGAATTTCGAGCATCGCAGCGAACAACGAACGAGCTACACCATTGATCCTAAATATAACATATAAAATTGGACGACGCGTTAGCAGAACGAATAAGATCTATCTGTTTCTACACGACAAATCCTTTTTGAGAAACTACCAATTCAAACGAAAATAAATGCCCAAAGTAGAGCAAAGTGACGGTTAACAACTGATCGCCAAGCGTCGATGGCAACTTTTTCAATTGTAAGATTGAAAAGGAAAACGATGGAAGCGAAAGTGGGTATCCGAATGTTGATAAGAGTCGAAGCGTGTTATAAATATAAAACTGATGGCAAAGTGTCGGTAGACGAAGATTAAAAAGAAGTAAAAAAAAGAGAGACAGAGAGAGAGAGAGTGAAAGGAATAAACACAAACCCAGACACAAAATTGCTCGATGACGTGGGCGGATAAACGAGAGACAAGGCTCGCTAATACCGGCGATCCGCGGTGGCTGAAAAAACAAGCGTTGCGCGCCGCGCCGCCGGATATATACGCGCGCCAGTAATTTTTTAATTGCGTTTCCATCGGACATTTTTATGGTCGACTATTCCTCGCGCCGCTATGGTCGCAGCCGACAGCCCTCCCTCCGTGAAACGGTTTCGCGCAGCGACCGGTGCCCGTACACGCCCGTACGTACACGCGCCCCGTTTTAAGCGGAACGCTCCGAAATTAAATGAATCTGGGTTGCTTCCCGAGAACGAACGAAATCACGCGGTACGTGCAATCGTCGCGTGGCACTTCCTGGCCACGGCGTGGATATCCGCGCGTGCCTCGCCTCTCGTCGCTTCGAGAGTGAAACGACGATCGATGTAGTTGCCACTAGAGGGCGAGTCCGTCGCTAGTCACTAGAGCTTCGCGCGTTTTTAGAAGCGGCGAGAATCAGCAGAGAATTCCGACTTGACTGGTGGAATCTTGCGTCTGGTTTCTGTCACACTTCGGGGTGTAGCTTTTGCCTTTTTCTGCGTATCGTCGAATGTGACGCTCGACTGCTGTCGCAGATAATTATCGGTACAACGCCTTTTTAGGTTAGGTCGAACATTGGAATGACGGGTCTCGCCATTTTGAGGTTTTCCGATTTTAGTCGAAAGAGCTTTGTTGCAATAGGATTCTACCTGAAAGAATTATCTTGTGTTATTAACTTTTAACCAGTATCTTTAGTAGTTTAAACTACTAAATAACAGTTTGGATTATATTGCGTACAAGCAGATTTTGTAACTTTAATTGTAATGGAAAACTTTCGCCGCGTAACTCTACTTGAACGATTGTCAAAGTTTTTGTGATCCCTTGTTACATCCCGGATTGTTGATTGTTAACTGAGATTATTGGGTCGGTGGCCGTTTGGATTATGTTCGAATGAGATTTCTTAATTTCAAAGTTTTCTAATTTTTAGTTGAGAGACTTCTAACATACTTGCGCGATTGTTGAAAGTTTTCGAGATCTTCTGCTTTCCACCGACATTACTAATCCAGGCGCTTTTACGGCATTGCAGATCACTGTAACAATTCGCATTTTATTCGAATTTCAGGATAACGACGAATGAAAGTCGACACGATCGAAGTTGACACGATCGAAGGTAACTTTCAGAGATTCTCGCGAGGAAAGTTGAGCGAGAAGCGAAACGGAAGCTTGGATGGCAAATATTAAAAAATAGGAGCGACGGATTCGAAGGGAACTTTTCAAGTTTCTTAATTAAGTAGATGGAAGTTTTGTTACGGGGGAGAGCGGCAGAAATCCGTGGCAATTATATTGTTTCGTTGAACTTTGCGTTTTTAAGCGAATTCTTGTTTAATTGCTCCTCGTCGGGTGTAACGTTGTTAATTTATTTTCGCTTTTCCTGGGCCCACGAGCGACCCAATTGGAAGGAAATTTGCTTTCGCGAAAGGAGGACGTGCAAATCTCAATTTGTCTACGATGATCATCGATCACAATTAGTCGAGATTTCCTAGCGATCTTCATTAATCACGGACCTACGCACTGAAAGTATCGACGTTAGTCAGAGGAGCGACTAAGACTCGGTGTGAAATTCACTTTTAGCGTTTGATGAAATTTAAAGAACAATAACTATTAAATAATCATTGTTAAAGACTGCATACAATTCTTTCTTGCATTTTCAAATTCCTCTAACTAGTCATTGAGTCTGAATCACTATCGGGCTCAATTATAAAATGTCTGTCTCGTATAATTAATTTAAAGTTTCAACTAGGACAGAAAAAATTCTAACGCTTTATTAACTATTGTTTCTGAATTGACGAACAAATGATGTTAAATGTATACCTCTTTGCGCGAATGTAATTTTGCAATGCAAAATTATTGCACAATAGTCAGCACGTAGGGAGAAAAACGTGTCGTTGGAAATTCACTTTGCTTTAACCCTGTATCTTTATTATTATTCCGAGATATATATAAGACCCGGAGGTAATATATTTACAACGCGCTGCATGAATGAATTTAAATGTTACGACGTGACCCACTCCTTTCTCCTGGAAATGCGTAGTAATAGTATAAAAGACGCTGACTCAGCGTCTCGTGCTGGCCACCGCGTGTTTGAGGTAGGTCAACGGAGACACGCGATGGAACATTCAAAATCATGCTATCGAACGACGATGAACGGGGAAATGGATCGTCCTGTCGATATAAAATAAAAAATATACTTGACACGTACACTGAAAATAGATTCGCGTAATTACTTGCTGCACTTTTACACTTTTACGAATAATTTTCGTAACCAAACGTTGCGATAAGTACTATAAATAAAAATTGAATATTTGCAGTGTGCACTGATTATTCAACGTGCTGCATTTCCATAGTTGTTTGTTGCAAGATTACAGCAGTTACGTTTTGAGGGGGCAAAATTGAGAAAATAAAATTTAAGCAAGTTTATGTTATATTTCTATGTATAGAATTAATGAAATAATAATGAACCCGGGGCGGAAGTTCGTTCCACAGAGTCAACATTTCACCTAAACGTTTCACGCGATTAAGCAGCGAAGCTCGTTTAAGAAATGAAACCTACGCGGAACCAATAAATATTGTAAAGAGCTTCGATGTTATAAGAACTTACAACTATAACTTGGAACTGTTATAAATAAAGAACAGTAAACACTATTATAAATATTATAAGGACCAACTGAATATTATAAAGAGCTTCGAATATTTTACATATTTTACATTTTATGTACGATTATGATCTGTCACTTGGCATTTTTATAGATATAAACCACTGTGCCAAATTCAATCGTCTTTGTCAAGGATTTTTTAATGGACAAAAAATGTCATTGAATCTTATTCGACCATAATTACTGAATAATCGACAGAGGCTTAGCAAACGAGAGACGTAGAACAGATGCTTCGTACCCAAGAAAACGCGTGCGTGCGTGCGGCTTCTAGCGAGACGCGTTCAAAGCCAATGCGTATCACTTTAGCATGATTCGCTAAAGGGAAATACCATGCGCGCGTATTTACTAAATCCTTAACTTGCCAAGGTAATCTCCGGGGCCTCTCGATACACGGCTCGAAACATTGAATTTCACAGCGAAGGAAAATAACCGTCCAACGCGCCCGGGGGTACTCGAACGAGCAAAGACGCTCGAAAGAATCCAATTTAAACCGAGGGAACGAAGGAATTGTATCGCGCCGCGCGATTCTACAAATGCAGAGGGGGAGAGAGGGAGAGATTACAATCAACTCTCCTTAGCCCAGAGCGCGCGCTCTTTTTCCATCAATTTACATGCCCTTCCGGTATCGCTTAGCAGCAGCCAGTTTCTTCACCTTCTTCACGTCTCGCTCGACTCATCGCCATTTCTCTCGCTTGCCCCTCGTTTGTTTTCGCCTCTTTGGACGTTGGCCCGGGTCCGAGTTCGTCCTGCGCTATCCCGCCACCTAGGATCAGCGAAGCTTTTATTAGTTCGACGCTGGCGTGTGCAACGCTCACCCGTGGAACGGGGGCGGAGGGGGGGCAGGCGTCGATGCACGCTGGGAAAGCCGCGTCGGAGACAAAAGGACAGAGCAGGACGGAGGATCGAATTCCCAGTAGATCACTGTCAGGCCTCGAGAAGCCAATATAAATACCTCAACGCCTCGCCAGCTTTGCTTCTCGCCGTTGTTCGTACGGCTGGCCCGTTGTAACCTGTCTGTTCTCCGTTTGTTTTACTCCTCGCTTCTGGAAAAAGGACTCGGGAGAAGGAAAAAAGAAGGGAACGAAGGGGAGGAACGACCGCCGAAAACGTTGCGCTCCTCGTTCCCTCCGTTGGAATGTATTACACGTACGTGTTTCATTTACGACGTACGTTGGCTGTAAGGAAAAACGCAGTTACACGCTTTCATTCATCGAGACGTTGTCGGATATTTGACGTTCTTAACACCAGCTTGTTTCCCATCAAGTTACGTCTCACTTTGGACAATTGTGTCTTCTTCGTTTCTGCGTATTAAACGCACGTGCATCAGTTGGCTTTTCTACGTGACAACGTGCTACTTCCGGTAAAGTGGGATGTAAATTTGGTCATCGTAGAAGAGTTACAATGCGCTCTGCCTTTTTCCAAACTCGTAAAATTTCTTTTCATACTGTCGCGCTTTCGTTCTTCTTCTGTGACGAACGTGCAACTCGATGAAAACGTACGTTTTGTAAAATTTAAACGGCGCCAGTTTTTCCTCGCAGTTACGGACATGCGAGAGATTGATAGTTTTTTTTTTCTTTCTGTTACGGGTTGTCGATTAAATGACTTCTCCTGATGGAAAGATAACAATGACGGGACAGTTTTTACGGTGAACGTAAAATACGAAATGGAGTCAAACGGTTGTAAACTTTTGCGATACGACATAAATTATCGTCGTCACCCGTGAAGAATGTTACTTGAGGTGAAAAGTTATCAACGATCGACTGAACACTTCGATTATAGTGAACTTTCGCAGTGAATTTCGCAAGGACAACTCGACGATTGAGAAGAATAATCAGTCAAGGAATAATCCGTTGCGCGAAAATGTCATTACACCTCGGAGAACGAACAATGCGAGGGGAACGATGTCACATAGCGGTGTATTCCGTCCAACTCGATTTCTCTTGCCGCCTCGCTGAGAATTCGAATGCGAGACGTTGAAATCGAATCAGGCCGAAAGAACAGCGACGCCACCAGACAAGCACGAGAGGAACCTCCGAGTCTTTCTAACGAGCAAAGAAACTTCTGCGCGCGCTAAATAGACGATTCCCTTGGAGCAACGATACTCCTCGTCTCGTCTCGAGAAGGGGAGCGAACAATCGCGATTAAGTTTCTCAAGGATAAACCGCAGCTTGCCGAGTTTTCTTCCGTCTCGGGGAGTGTCGTTGGCGCGCCGAGGCTAAACTAACTCGCAGCGATGTTCCAACAACCGGGCCCCCGAGTCCCCGTCAAATTTGAATTCACGTACCGCCCGGAAGGAAACTAGTTCACCGGGCGGGGTAGCAAGACGGAAGCCAGGCCCGGGGAATAAGAGGCAACAAAATGAAGTCGTATGCACGTGGAATAATCCGTTTCTTTTGGCATCCTTGGAGAACGTGTGTCTTTCAGTCATCTACCCCCCCCCCTCCGTTTTTTACGTTACGGTCGGTGCTAAATTATTCGTGCAACGTGCAAATCATTTGGAAGAACTTGGATCTTTAAAATTTCTATTTAGTTTGTACTTACATGCGTGTAGGAGTCTTTAGGAATTTTTGTTTAAAACAATGATGTTGTTTGTTGTAAGTTGAAGGTAAGAGTTTGTTTCAGATGATTGGAAAATTAAAATTATCGCTATAATCTACTCGCTAGATCTCACTGATTCTCGCTATCTCTCAGTCGTTTCGCTGTCGCGACTCACAATTCTCTCTACCTGATTTTTCTCTTGCTCATCCGCACGAAACATTCGTCATTCACACACGCACGTGCACAAAACGCAGCTCTAAAGTATTTCAAGTGCCAGGACTAGGAGATGAAGACGACTGTTTTTACATTAAAATTTTATCGCTCGGTAGATTTACCAGACAACGCCACTCCTACTCGAGGTCTACCCCACGCCCACTCACGAGTCACGTGACCCAGATCAACCAATCGCTAATTTTCGTTGCATCAGCGTTGCACCTGAAGAGGTGCCCCTCGCTAGAATCACTTTCAGTGATAATAAATATTCCCAGGTCCCAGGCCTAACTCTCGCTATGTTAAAACAGGTGTCACGCAGACGATCCCACATAAGTAATTATATTGCAACTATCAAGGACACGAGAAGCTCGAAGATTCGTTGAATCGTCGCGTCGATGACCAAAATTTCAAGGAACGTGACACGATCTCCTCGAGGGTCCTCGCATCCTTGGACGTGCGACGCCCTCGAGACGCGTGCGTAGTTTCGGGATGTCCGGATGCAAAGAGCAACGGACACGCGGCAAGTTACTCGACTGTTTCATTCGGCATTCGTGGCGGTTACTCGTTCGGACGAGTCGAACGCGCGGCAGCCTCTCGCAGACGCTCGTTTTTCATCTGTCCCCCGGAAGGACAGAGGGTTGACGGCGCGGGGAATTGGCGTCCCTTCCACGAACACGTACTACTTCCAAGAAGAACACGCTGGAATATCTCGTCACGTAGGTTCGGCTGACTCGGGGCCAGAATTAAGGGAAACTCGCGCTCGGAAGTTCCCTCCTTTCTTTCGGCCCACGGCTGACCAAAGTTGGCGACCGATTCCCGATTTCACGGTTTTTGCCGCGCGACGCTCGAACAACCATCGAGACTACGATCTTCTTCAATATCCGCCAAGTTTTCCTCTTGTTTCTTGCCCCTCGTCCGGTCACGACTCGCGTATTTTACTTTTTTCTCTCCCCACCCCTCACCCCCTTTTGTTCGTTCTGTCCTCTCCTGTGTTTCCTTTTTTCCCTCCCACAAAGTTCGGAGAGAGAGTCTGTGGATTTATTTTTAGATTTCCGCAAGAGATCTGTGAGAGTTTGATTTTTTTAAATGTAATTTTTCAATTTATTCCAATTATAGATAAAGAATTCCCGCGCTATATTATCCAAATTGAAATATAAAAGTATGTAGCTTCTGTATACATTGGCAGATTGGTCTCAAACTTTATCGATATAACAGTCGTTTCTCATGGTGGCTTTAACGAAATTTGAAAATATTTTATATGACGTGTCTAGCATTCTTGCTATACAGCACACGTTAGATATTTTCGCGAGTCACTCAAAGTTGGGGAAAAAATTAACATTTTCCCCTTTCTTATAAAACTGAGTTTGAACGTAATCTCAGTCAAGAATTGTCTCAGTCAGTACGCGTGCACTTTGATCAATTTTGAAGCGGTATCACTGGGCCATTGGACCAATCATCGTTACTCAATTTTCGTGCATTCGATTTAATTCAATTTTACTTATTACCAATTTCACTTGTGAAAGAAAGTTGAATATCTTAAATTTGTATAACACGATACAAATTGATGTAGTCATCCGCGTTCGAAGGTCAAGGAAATAATTCCACAGAGTTCGAATTTTGTTTTCTCGGCGACAGTTGATGACATCGACCTTCGTCGATGAGTGGGATAATATGACGATCGAAGAAAATTTTCAAATTTTCTTTGTATCAGAAGTAATTGCGAATCCAGCGGGAGTAGCGAAATATGCCGAGCTCGTCGACCAATTTCGATACGACTAATTTTTTTTAATAAACAGCCAAGCTCTCTGTCGGGACATTCAGTTTTTAACTTCTCTGAAAAGACTGTTCCTGTTCATTTCTTTTTTTTAATTCACAGAGAGACCAGGCGCTCAAGTTATTTTAACAATGGAACGCGCGAAATGATTTTAATTAAAAATCTCCGCACGCACCGCCCCGATATCCGTAACAATGAATTGATATTCTAATTTAGATTACTTTTTAATCGAGATGCAAAAACGCCGTGCGAAAAGAATCGACACGACGGATTGTACTTTTAATCGATTGCGCATTGTCGCGCTCATTTCCGTGCGCGGGCGTGTAATCGTGTTAAATTGTCGTCGTTTTAATAAAACGTACGGTCGCTTGGTAAAATATTTGCAGTTCCGGACGAGTTTATTATCGGCTAAATATAACTAAATAATATAATTTCAAATATATATCGGAGGGGGGTGGGGGGGAATTCTTCGTGCAAATACCGTTTTACATTAATCGGCAACGAATAGGGAATCCGACGAAAGTATTTACAATTGGCGAGGCGCGCTGGCGTGTCTTCTCTCGCGTTCACCTCTTTAAACAATAATTCCGCAGTTTTAATTTCGAACCTTTACGGACTCAAACTCGTTGGCGGATGAAATACCATTCTCGCGCAAATATTGTTCCATCGCAACGCGTGCACACTGCGAAAAGGAGCACAACCGTTCGATCGAACCGACAAAAACGAACGTCACATCGCTGCGGTGATTACTCGCTTCAACTAAATTCTCGATACGCTCTTTTTCCCGTCCTCTCGGCCCTTTTCTTCCGTGTAAATGTTCGCGCAACCCCCTCGATTCGAAAGTTTACAAACTCGTGTATGCCACATTTTGGAAATTTAATTTCGCAGAGAGAGAGAGAGAGGAGACCGAAGGTCGATACACAGGGGTAGGTTGGTACAGTTGAAATTGTCTGGGCATTGTGCGCTTGCGTGTCATTCAATCAGGCGTGAAATTTATCGTTTAATTATATTTATTAGAACAGTGTGCATCTTTCTCTCTACACTCGTTATTCGATCATTTCCAATTTTATAGAGGAAAATTAACTTTTCAAATATTAATATTATCACTGAAAGTGATTTTAGGGGGCCTCTTCATCGTCAGGTGCAACGCTGATGCAACGAAAATTAGCGATTGGTTGATTTGGGTCACGTGACTCGCGAGGGTGCGTGATCGCGCCTGTAATTTGTTTTGTATCGATTCAAATGTTTGCATATCGATAAAGTTTTATGGCAGAAAAGTCGTCTTCATTTTCCAGTCGGAACAGTTACTCCTGGGCCTTTCAGTGAGACGAATCGTACTGGGGTACAAGTCGTGCAGCTTTTTGAATTAGTTCTGCTTACAGAGCTGGACGAAGGTATTTGTACACTCGATGGAAAATTGTCTACATTTTAAACTGTTATAACTTTGTGAAAAAAAAGTCGAAGAACAATCCAGTCAGCCTCTTTTAAAATACGAAGCTTCCCTTTGACCGTCTTATGTTAATTTTTCTTCTGAAAAATTATCAAAGTTCAAGTGCTTCTGAAGGCAGTAAAAAATTTCTTTTGTGAGCAAGTCCGTCGTCGTTTCAAAGGCTGAAATCTCCTCTTAAACCTTGCTGTACGATTATTTTTCGCAATTTTATTGAATTCTGAACATTACAGCTAAATAATGAAACGGCTGAAAGAGATCTCGTACAGCTAGTTTTAAGGAGTCAATGTAAAGATACAGTCACGAAAAAAGTTTCTCAGCGAGTTCAAATTTTTAGTTTTCGACAAGAAGAAAGTGACATGAAAACATCCTTGAAGAGAAAGAGCTGGACGTTGGGCCGAAGCAGAAGTTTCACTCTTTGAAATAAGGCCAGTTAAATCGTACGATTTTATTTTCCACGGAACGTCGATGCTAGTCGGCTCACGCGTGAAATAAATGAGAAAGTGTCAACGGGATTGCAAAATCCGTCAAATTTTGACAATCGAGCACGAAGAAGCTCGTTTAATTTCCTGTCGTGTTTTATCTCTTGCACCGGCGGCGCTTTTATCACCTTGATGATCGGGGCATGATTTTATTGTCAATCCCGTATGCCATGTGAGTACCAGAGCGGTGTAATGAGTCCTCCCCCCTCCCCGTTGCCGCAGTCTCGTCTCCAGGCCAGTTTCTCTCGTCCTCCGCTCGAACGACCTCGCGTTTCCACCGGCTCTCCTTCCTCCACCTTTGAAAACCCTCTGCCCTCTCCGCTCGCCCTTCCTCTTCTCTCTACCGCCGTTTCACAGCACCTGTGCTACCAGCTCTCGGTCCTGCACACCCTTCGCCACCCTCACAATTACGTCGCGCGTGCTCTGACTAGAGAAACATACACCACAACTAGCATCCCCCTCCAACGACCCTAGACACAGACGAAAGACGCCTCTCTCTCTCTCTCTCTCTCTCTCTCTCCTTCCCTTGCTTGGAAAACACCGTCTCTCGCATTTATAGACGATTCTTCCCGTCTCGTTCCTTGTTTTCCCTCTTTGTATCTGGGTTTTCTCTTTTTCTTCCTCTTTTTCTTATTTTTTCTTTTCTTCTTCTTTCTTTTGATTTCTTCCCTTCACTCTGTGTCGTTCCGCCTGGCTGTATGTTTTCCCCGTTTCTCGAATCTCCTTTTTCCACCGCGGCGCTTGACCTTTGCTCGTCGTCTTTCCTTTCGGCCTTCGTCCCCTCTTTCTGTCTTTCCACGAGTGACACAGCACCCCTTCCGGAATTCCGACCTCTTTCGCGGACACTTTTGCGTTCCGCTAGTTTATTCCGGCTATTAATTCGAAGAAACTCTTTCTCTACACTTAATACACCCGTCTTTCTCTCTCTCCGTGATATTCTCTTTTTCGCGCTCTCACATCTGACATGGCATTAGCAACCAGACTGCAGAATTTCTTTTCCCACGAATGATGCTTCTTCGGGGTTATTTTAATATAATAGAAAATGCGACGGTCAGTTTTTTCACGCCAATGAGCGATGTTGAAAATACCATTATTGATATTTCTAATACTTTTCTAACATTTCTGCGTTCTGTGTGTACTTTGACTATTTTTTTTATTGAAACTACTAGCCTTTTGGTTACAGTTCGGATGTGCTGATCGTGCCATTGAAAAAAAGAAAAAAAAATGTAACAATTAGTTTCATACGAAGACAATTGCACAGTTACTCATATTTTTGTTTAGAAAGAACCGCTTTTTTATTTATCTGTAACCATTGTAAATTTATTCTTCGTCCACGTACCAAATTCACACGCACGTGTGTGGTGCATCTGCCAGTAACGATGATTTGTTGCAAAGACTTGTGCCCTCCTTGACGCCTTGTCACCGCGAGAGACGATCCTTATTTGCGTTAGCAACGTCAACGACCATAGAAACACTTAAAAAGACTCTCACTCTGGTGAAACGTTTTGCAGTTACTGAACGCTACATCGCTGTACTTACTGTTTTGTAGCGGCCTAGGATTCCTCAAATACGGGTTTCGAACACTCGACTAGCACAAGCCGCGAGTGGCTGCGCGCCTAGCGTCGATGTCCTGCCGATCTTCGACGTTAAGCAGCAGAGTGTGCGGAACCCCGCTAGGATGGGTGAACCAGCCTAGTAAGTTTTTTAGTTACAACAACAAGCGTCTGGCGTAAGGAGTCGCTGCCATCAGCCCCACTGGATGAGTCTAGGCAGTGATTCCGAGACGAAACGCAAAACTAATCGCATTCTTTCTCACTCCCCACACTACCCAAAATCCTTTCCAACAGCATCCTTCCACACCACCATAACTTTCATTCCTTTAGTTTCATTTCTGGCATTCGACGTGTAGACGCCGGTTTCGCCGTTTTCATGGCCGAGTTCTTCCGTAATTTCGTTCCTTCTTTCGTTAGACATCTCGCTCGTGTGATCTTTCTTCGCTTCGATATATTTCATCCTTCTTTCTCTCTTTAATTCCTCTCACCTTTCCCCTCGTCTTCTTCTGCTCTGATTCCACTCGTTCAACGAAATTGTTCTATTTACTGTCGTTATCTTTTTACTTGGTGAAACTTCTTCTTGCTGTTATTAAACCGCATATTTCTGCCGTATTTCTTTCATTTTTAGCTTCTGCCCGAGTCTCTCGCCGCCGTTGCCGCTTACGATTTCATTACATTGGACATTGCATCGAACATCTTTATCGGTCTTGTGTTTCTCTACCGAGAAACAGATTAGCAACTCCCGTCACGTCCGTATTTTTCTTACTTACGACGCGAGGAGAACGATCTCAAGATTTTTTCTTCTTTTTTTTCTTTTTTTCTTGTGAAAAACTTGTCGAAAGATATAAAACTAGCAGAAATGAATGAAGATTAAACTCAAGGGGAGAAATATCAAAGTTTTTCACGTTACAATACAGATTTCACAATTCTGCGCAGTAGAGGGGTCAAAAAGGGAATTGAAACGTGAAATTTCTGATCACAGTTGTCAAAAATCGTTCGTTCGTAAAAGTGGTAAATGTATTTACAGAAGGATTAACTGAGCTCTTGTTCCACGAAACTGACTTCTGTCACTTGCAATTAAATCCATCTCGCGTCCAAAGTTGCTTACCCTTGGCCAATTAGATTAAATCACTCCAGTCGCCACTGTTGTACACTCACTTTGGACTTTTGTTTGACAAGATCGACGATCCTCGAAAGCTACCTGTGTAATCGTTAGAAACGAACTCGATAAGAGGGTTAGGGAACGATCTGCGCGGGGATTCGTGGAATTTTGACGCAGAGCGCGACTCGAATGAAAACTTGGCATTTGACTTGCGACCGACGAAACCGAGGTAAGCGAAACTTGGCTTGCACGCTTGAAGCTCGAAACTTTGCCTTTGAGGGAAGCATGAATCGGTATTAACTCGAGTGTACCGCGATGTTTACCAAATATAAACTGACCAACATTATCGCGTATACGATAACGTTGCCACTGCATTAACGATGTTTGCGAATGGCTGTCAGTTCCGCGCGCTATTAACAAATGGAAATTTTATTTCAGTCGAGGAACGTTCGTCCGTTTCTGCGGATAATGAATATGGAAACGTAAATTATACCGATATAGTACACTTACCAACAGCCACAGAAGAGTGATCGTACTTTAGAAAGTGGATTTTTCAAAATCTATGGAATATAGAATCGATCTTTTAAAGAATATTACAAATTGATTTTTAGAAAATTGTACGAGAAATTTCATTCATTTTTGTTCGTTTTCATCGCTGAAAGTGATTTTAGTGGGCGCAACTTTTCAGGTGCAACGCTGATGCAACGAAAATTAGCCATTGGTTGATTTGGGTCACGTGATTCGCGAGAGGGCGTGGCGTAGACCTCGAGTAGGAGTGGCGTTGTAATTTGTTTGACAAAAAAGTTGCCTTCATTTCCCAGTCCTGGATATGACAAAAAGATTAATGACACATATATCAACAGAGTTGATAAAAATTTAAAACGGCAAAGTTTTACAAGATTAACGTTACAAGAGAACAATGATATCATTCTTTCTTTTGCAGTATTTTTATAATATTTATATCTCGTAATCGTATCTTAACAGAAGAAGTTTGTTTCGTCCAAAATATAACAGACTCTAAACTTTTGCACGCAAGTGTAAATTTCAAAGAAGACTATATACAAAAACGGGGATGTACGTTATATTTTATACACGTACGTGACGTTATCTTTAACGCTAAAATGTGAACAACAACGTTTCCTTTCAGATTTTTCACTTACGACCGCGTGTTTAAGCCTATCACGATTAATTCATTTGTACTCTTCTCGTTTAATAATTAATACCGCTTGAACTTCTATCCGTGAGTGCGGAGAGGGGCACGCAGTGTTCGCAGGCTTCGCGGAACTTTTGTAATCACTTTAAGTGCAGTCGCGTACGACTTGATGAGAATTCGAGCGAATGAAACGAGCACGAAAATCCGTGGCAGTTAGAATGCTGATGTCTCCGCTCGAAAATCGCGCCGTTTAGGAAATTGATACCGTGCCGTTTCCTCGATTCGATGAAAATTGGTATAAGATTCGCGGTCGTTGCGAGTAATTGGATAAGCCAGCCTCTCGAATTTCATTCTTCGATCATTTCATGCCATTTCATTCTATAATTCTCAATTAACGAGATTTTCATTTCTTCGACAGTTGGTGAAGAAATGTTCACTTCAACGTCTACGGTCAGGATTTTCAGAGTTTTCAACATTTTTTACACTACGCGCTTAAAAAAAGGAATTATTACTATACATTCTGAATCAACGATTTGAACTTGAAACTTAACTGCACTGTTGACCCTGTTGTGTCACACATTAAGATTAACGCGTAATCTGTTAAAGTGATGTTACAAATGCTCCAATTTTTCATAGAATTAGAAAATTTCGATGGAAGATGTAACGGGTGACGTGTAAAATATAACGAGCGAATCCTTTTCCTTTCGAAAAGCTTCAAAGTGGAATTTGGTGAGATCAATCGAGAGCTAAACTATTACACTTAGTTACGTATACATATTACTATGGCATTCTATTACTTAGTACAACTGATTATAAATATTTCGTGTCACGTACCTACTTTGATAATTAACGAAATATCTTGTCAAATTTCGTTGAGATCGTTTGAAACATGTCATTGAGCCAATGATTTTAATCCAAAATGGCCGGAAGCCATTGTATTATTTATTGCTTGGATCGACGAGATGGAATTTATTTTAAATTACTTTGGCAACGAGGACTAAGCTTCGATATAATGGAAAAACTGGCAACCGTGCAATTACAACAAGTTTTATCGAGTGATTAAATATTCAGCGCACGCGCTTTGACGAAACTTTCGGTGAAATAATCACTTTCATCCGTGCGTTTATCTCCAGAAGCCATTTTCTAGTGTCTACGAACGAATTTTTCAACAACTCGGAAAGCACTTTTCGTTTCGCTCGAACGTCACATCTACGTCAATTTGCGACTTCAATTGCAATTTCGTCGGAATTTTTTGGATTCGTAACGATGTATTTTTAGAAGCTGGAATGACTTTCTTCACGCCATGTAAAATATAAATTCTGATACTTCGTTACCAGGTATTTAGGCTTCGACTATATATTATAGTCTGCTATAGAGGTTGAATAATAAAGTAATAATTGAAAACTGTGGACTACAAAAATCAATGTTTTTTAAATATATTTGACGGACTAATGAATAATCAATAGAGACACTTTTTCAGAAGACGCTTCGTCTGTTGAATTAAAAAATGTGCCAACGTAATTTTTGAAAAAAAAAAAAAGAAAGAAGAAGAAACTATACAATACAAAATGATATATACACACACACACTCCGATTCGAAAGTTTTAAAACACTTTTTATTTTATCATTCTCTATTTTTATTGTAGACAGTAGAACTTTTCAATTGCATTGTTTCATGACACGATTGTTAATAATGTTTCAGGAGCAATGTTGCACAATTTTATTAATTTTTATGCAACGTTATTTAATGCCGATAGAATGTTATTCAGTTTTGAACGAGGCAACAAGATGATATTTACACTCTTGCATCGTGCATCGTGATAGATTATCACGCGAGTGTTTTTAGAATGTTCACGTTGACTGTCGTTTCGGGGAAACACAAAATTCCCAAAGGAACACAGAAACGAAAATGTAAATGGTCGGCTTAGCCTCGAGGCAGGTAGGTTTAAACCGGTTCGCATATTTACGCTCCTCAGTCGTGCGGGAGCTATCAAAAGCGTAACGTTCGTGTGAAGTACGGTCAGTTAATTCGTAAAAATGAGTCGCGAAAAAAATCTGAAGTCCCGAAGAGCTGAAATGCACGCGCGATGGAAATAGAACAGAACAGAAGTCGTAATGTGTCACATTTACCGATGAAAAGAGCTTCAATTCAAGACGGACTTATTATAGTGATCAATGAAAGGAGCAGCCATAGGAGGCGGCAGTATAATGATCCGAGGAGATATTAATAAAATTTATTGAAATAATATATACGAATGACCGGAAATAGTTACGTTTTTCAAAGCGGCAACGCGAAAGCAGTGAAACGATACTTTGCAGACAAGAAATTCGGTGTTTTACAATGACCAGCCGAGTCTCCGGACTTGAATATTACAGAAGATTAGTTGGAGGGATTTCGCGAGGGCCAGAATGGAAGAAAATTAAATATTAGTGAATTTAAGAAATGTACCGTGGGAAGAAGTGGGCCAAAAAATCATTAAAAAACTATGGCCGTTGTTAAATGCAAAATAGATCCAAGTATCAAGTATCAAGCTTTTGTTTCCAACCATTGTATCATCTTTCGATTCGTTAAATAACGCCAAATGTATTACAAAATTGCAATTTACGTCACCCGTAAATGCACTGTGGAAGAACGCATGTGAGAAATCATTTTGTGTCGTTTGTTCAAATAATTTTTAGAGCGTGCTCTTGCGTGTGTGTTAACCGGACCAGTACGTATAGATATAATAGAAATTCCGTAGGAAATGTGCAATTAGAGCTCGCTAGGGATATCGACAGCCGCGTGGAAGGAAATGCCAATCTAATGAATCGAACTCTGAAACAATGTTGTCTTATCACCCACGTTGCCGGCATATTTAGGAGCCGGAATTCGATCGAGAATTCGCGCAAAATCTATAACGCAATCTATTTCCATTTGTACACTCGATTAGAATACCTAGGCGGAGATTGGGTGACGAGAGACAGAGAGAGAGAGAGAGAAAGAGAGTTTGTTTTACACTTGGACATCAAGCCAATCCCGTATCAGCGCCGGGATCGTCCGTTTGAACACGTTTGTGGAACATAAGCTATGTAAGCACGCTGTTTAATATTAACGCCGGTTACGCGTTACATTATGTCGCGGATATTTACGCCGCATCATGCGCGCACACCACGCTTTCA
>KQ435794.1:10591920-10614589 GCA_001276565.1 Melipona quadrifasciata | reverse complement strand
ACACGGCTGCTACGAGGTTTCAACGCGGGCTGTAGGTTCTCTCCTTTTCCTTTTTTCTTTCTTTTAGCGTTCTATTTCTCGCAGCTTTTAATGCGGATGAATCGCCTGCTTGTGACCTAGAGACGCGTTGGGTTGCGTGGGTTTTGGAATTTCTTTCGGCGATCCTTGTAAAGTCTGAAATTTGTGGGATGATCATTTTGGCAATTAATTTTACGAAATTCCGCGTAACGCGTGACACATATAACAAAGCAGAATGAAAAATAATTCGTATCGCTTTGGATTTATTTTCTAAATTGCGTATCAATTTAATCAAATAATTTAATATTTATTTATTTAATTTCGGACGATTCCGAAGAACACGTTGCACCGAAATTCCGACGATTAATTTTTTTCACTTTCAAACAACGCGTTGCGCACGATTTTCCTTTGATCCGCGGATTGCGTATTTTCATGCAAATTTGTGCTTTCTGGGAAATAATGAGAAAAACAGGATCTCGATGGGAAATTGCTTTTCATACAACGTATTACAGAATACATGCTTTGGATGTTACGTTTTCCTACTATGCGCATTCTATGCAAATTCCGCGTTTCAAAATCTCCCGTAAATGCATAGAAAGCCGCAGTGCTTTCTATTATCGAGGCAACGAACGATTTCAACAGTCAGATTTTCTATCGGCTACGTTATCTGAGCGAGCGAAGAACGAAACAACTGCACGACTTGTACGATTCGTCTCAATGAAGACGACTTTTTCGCCATGAAAATTTAACGATATGCGAACGTTCGAATCGACACAAAACAAATTACAGGTGCGATCGCTCAGTAGACAACGCCACTCCCACTCGAGGTCTACGCCACGCCCCCTCGCGAATCACGTGGCCCAAATCGACCAATCGCTAATTTTCGTTGCATTGAGAGGCCCGATTTTCTGGGTCACTGCCATTAAAATCATTTTCAGTGATAAAATCGGTGAGTAACAGGCGCGAGAACAATGAGTGAGAGGAAAGCGAGCCATTAAATCGGCAACAGGCGACAATGAAAACCGGGAAGCCGAGACATTTAACCCTGAATGCACGGGCACCGACAGACGTGCCGTGATTCCGCAGGCAACGTTTTTTGATCTCGGGCCTGTTGTTCGCGAACGCGGCGCATTCGTGTTGACAACGCTTGAAACGAGAACGAGAACGAGAACGAGAACGAGAAGGAGACGAGAGGAAGCTTTTGTTTTTCCTGTTTTCTTTTTAAATACGGCCGACGACGCGTGTGAGTTCCGAGAGGCGTTGAATTTTTACGGCTTTGCACGCCGCAAATTAGCTCGCGGCCGGTACGCGCGCTTTCTCTCATTGTTGCTTCGCTGTCGTCGTTGTTTCTTGGGGAGGCGTAACGCAATAACGATGCTTTGAACAGAGGAAAGAGGCGGTCGTCGTTTGTTGTCGCTGAAAGGAAGCGAGGAAAGGAGACGAAAGAGGGAGAAAAATGGGGAGCTATTAGGTCTTATTCAATTTTTCTTTTTCTACGTTTGTTTGCCTCGAGCGACGTGATCTGTGACACCTCGAGCAACGTCGAATGTATTGCGCACACTTTCGTATAAAAGTATGTTACGGATGTTAATTTAAAAATGATTCACGATTCTGTAAATATTAATATTACAAAATTGATATTATAAATTGATTCTATTGTGTCGTTCATGTTAAACGTTCATACTAAAGATCGTTTATTTTATCAAAATATAACAAAGCGTGAGTAATATTCGTGATTCAAACACTCTCGGCGCTTTCGAGACAGTCGAGGCTCGAAAGACGCGAGAATTTTTCAAGAAATTTTAAACTTCGAGTCGTGTTGAAAACGAGTCGAGTTTTTCGCCGTTTCAAAACAATTTGAGCTACTTTGCTCCGTCGTGCTCTTACTTTCGCTGTTTCGTTTCAGGCGTTCGTATCGTTGCCGGAACAAACGACGCGGACACAAAGAAACTTGAAAATTGGGTCGTTTCGATCAATTACGGCGCGCGTAGCCGGGAAGTAAATCAGTTTCTCCCGACAGTAGCGAATTTCAGCTTTCACTGTAATAAAGATAAGGGTGACACCTGACAAAATTAGATTTACGCGGCCGAGCCACGAAGAAATATGCCCCTTCTTCGCGGGTTATCGTAACCCCCGAGGAAAGCGAGAGTTGGCCCGATATCCGGCTGCCGGTCGAGGGGCGCGCTCGGAAAAGTTGGCGCGCTCGGAATTTGAATATAAATCGAAAACCCGATCGTGATCAATCTCTCTTTACGTTCCTCCATTTTCGGCGAGATATCTGGCGTCGGCCATCAACTTTGCCCTCCGTACTAATTAATCTCCGATGGTTTAGGTCAGGTTCGAAACAAATCTCCCGTTCAAAGAGATAATTTTCCACGCGTGACAGCGTGCAACGATAGCTGTTAGATTGTTACAGATGAAGTATGACAATACGACAAATTCTGGTTAAAAATTTTGAAGTTTATGATTTTCTTGGAAATAGTATCGATTCACTTTCCATCTGTTTCATTTTCTTTATAACGTGTTAATTTTAATATTAAACGAATAATATATATATATTATTTTAAATAAACAACATGGTCTAATAACTGTAATGACATAACACGAAATAAATATAACGAAATATATTCTTCAGCAACATTAATCATTAAATTCTGAATGGCTTTGCACACTTACACACTTACGAATTCAACCGATTCAACACGTAACGATATCTGATAACGAACGAATGACAAAATTTTGTCAAGACGACGCGCGTATCGGTCGGAATCGTTTTATCGAGAATTGTCCACCCAAAGTGAAGTGTACGTTGCGCACGTGGCCAGCTCGGTATTCGTCTGATCGATAATTTCTACCTATCGTTTCCCCCTCCCCCTCGGCCTTGCTATCGGGAACTTTTGCAATCAGAAAAAAATCCAGATCCTAATTAGAATCCGAGAGAGCTTGGAATTCCACCCCTGTCCTTAATAACGATCGCGGTACCACGTGAGCCGGCGGAACGAGATTCCGGCATACGTTTGACGCAGAAGCTCGAAACTTGGCTGAATTTTCGATACCTCCGAGTGCGACAGTTTCGGATGAAATAAGGAAACGCCGGGTCGTGTGTCCCTCGCGTATAAAGCATTTCACGCTTCCGAAAATGTTCGATCTCTTGGTCGGCGTGTGCGTCATCGTCGGCTTGTTAACGCGTTGAATGCCACGCCAGTTTGACAGGGATCGCGCCACGGGCAATTATCACACATCGTAATATCCGCGGATAATAAATATATATCTCGTGTGTAAATAAATTTTTTTAGATTCTTTATACTGCGTTCGTTTCTTCACACTGTTGCATCGACGACGGTAATAATAAAAATTTACGAGTATTGACATTTGCTTAAATGATATATATTTCTACGAATCTGGGCCCCATATGGCGCCCAACCGCCAAGTTGAGTGCCGGTCACCGGTGACCCCCGTGGCATTCAACGTGTTAATCACACGAGAAAGATAATAACATCTGTAAATTTCTTTTTCCTCGAGCCCTGGTACTCTAAAGTCGGGAGAAGATTTTAAATACTTTTGTATATTCGAGCGTACGCGTGTTGAAATGTCGAAGCATTTTAACGTACGATAGAAACGACAGAAACATTGCTGCTGTTTGATTATTTACGATACTCTAAATACAAAATCAAATCAATACTGTAAATCAAAATTTTACACTGAAAGCTCTCGGCCGGCGCGGCGAATAATTAACGCGTGGACGCCGTCGATCAGTTCGAGCAATCGCCTCGTTTCCAAAGGGCGGCACGATCCGAGAAACAGAACGATTCTCCGCCGTTTCAAAGCGGGCTCAACGTTGCGAGAAGTTGGCGCGCGACATTTTCCGCGGTTGGCGGAGCACAACGGCTCCATAAAAGCGGCGGGATCCAGACAGGTCCTTGGCGGGCGGTGTCGCCGGCACTATCTCATCCTCGCAGTCGCTGCGAGGCTTTCCCCGTGTCGCGCGACGATCCGCGCGGAATAAATAAAGGAATAAATAAAAATGAGTAGACACGTGTCCCACAAATCACGAGGTGGCGCGCTGACGAGACCCACGGGACATCGGGCGTGGAGCGGCGCGCGCCAACCCGAGGATCGTCCCGAGGAACGATGGCTTCCACGGATTATTCCACGTGTGCCCTCGTGGCTTTCCTCGACACCGTCTCTGTCACGCTCTTACCTCACCGACGGAATATTCTCGCGGCGTGCGTCTTTCTGTGATTTTTTTTCCCCCCTTTTTCTTCCTCTTCTTCTTCTTCTTCTTCTTCTGTGACCTGGCCGGAGTGAAGGTCGTTCGGGGGACGATGGGTCTATTCGAGGGTGTTCGATGATTGATACTTGGTTCCTGATGTGCGATAGCGCGAGAGCGTGGGCTAGGGATTTCTTGATGCCAAAATATTGGACATCTTACGAGAAACGTCGCTCATGCGACGATGATTCTCGTCAGATTTTTAGACGACGGTTGTTCTCTGGACGATATTCGATAGTGCGGCTGTGCCGAAAGTGATGCTCAGGCTCAGAAATATTGTTAGTCGCCTGTTAGTGTTACGATGAAAAGAGAAAGTGATTTTAGCGGGGGTAACCCAGAAAATCGGGCCTCTTCAGGTGCAACGCTGATGCAACGAAAATTAGCGACTGGTCGATTTGGGTCACGTGATTCGCGAGGGGGCGTGGCGTAGAACTCGAGTAGGAGTGGCGATCGCGCCTGTTATTTGTTTTCTATCGATTCAAATGTTTGCATATCGATAAAAGTTTATGGCAAGAAGGTCGTCTTCGTTTCCTAGTCAGAACAGTTGAGACGAATCGTACTGAGGTACAAATCGTGCAGTTTTTTTTATAACTGTTGCAACTTCGTCAAAGGGTCGTAGAATAATTTTTTGAGTAATTTGATTAGAAGATCATAATTATAAAGTAATTTAATTAAAAGGTGTTCTTACATCACGCGGTGAGTGACAAGGATACTCTCAATCTCGAAAATTATAAAAATTCAAACTCTTTGTAATATTGTAAGAAAATTATAAACATTTGAATTCTTTAAAATACTTTTTTTCATGGTCTCGCAGACTGGCATTTTCCTTTTATAACGACTCCTTAAAACTTCGAACGATCGACGTCCTTTCATCATTTTATTAAACTTTAATTCGAATACGGTGAAAAATTTCCAAGAGTTATTAAAATTAATATTAACAAGAGATAATAAGATTTTTGAGAGACATCAGAATTTCATATTAAATGGATATTAGTAAAATTTCGGTGTCTAACATGTACGTCTTACAAGATGTTTATGTTAATTATTGGAATATTACTCGTATTTACCGGGAAGTTGCAAATTAACAGGTTGCTCAAATAAGCGATCTGATGGTTTCGATTACCAGGCGTCTGACAGTATATCGACTTGTACTACTTGTGGCCTCACATACTTATTTATATTTCGCGTTTAATTTCTTCTGATTATTAGAGACGCAGTGACATTATAGCGAGTAATACTTGCGAATTACATATTAATGCCTGCATAACGATCTTGTATATGTAATTGTTAATAAATTAACTCTTTTAATGTTTTCAACTCTCGCTAACCTTTAATCGAAATTTAACGCGTGCATTTCATGAAATTAAATCCACAGACTGCAAGTCCATTAACGAGTTGACTCGTTACTCCTGTTTATCAATAAGTTGCAAATTAACGCAATAATCAAATGAGCAGTTTTATCGTCTCGGTTGCCAAACGTCTGATTGCACGTACGAAATATCGATTCGTACTTTTATTTGGCAACGTATTTACTTGTATTTACTTATCCATTTATTATCGTCGCTTGTTTCGAGCATTTATCGCTAATTTTAAGCTTCGACATATGTTCGGAACGCAGATAATTTTAAACGTAAAACACGCGCGGAATCTTGCACGCGAATTTTTTTACACGTCGTTTCTTAATTAAAGAGCGTTGTTAACTTCTTGCGTGCATGGTCTGCACGCGTAAATTAATGCCACTGTTTATAATAATCACGCCTTGTGATTAATTACGCGCGAAGGTAGGGGCGGCCTACGTTGTTAGCGCGCGCGGAACACGAAATTTCTCGCGTCTCGTAACGCGAAAATGGGAACGGTGACGCGAAGTAGACGGCCCAGGGACATACGTGGAAAGCCGGAACATGCGTGAAATAATTTCAAAAATCATAGCTGCTTGGCGAACGTGACGCGAAAGGCGGCGCCGCGCCGGACTGTCACGCGAAGGTGGAAAAGTTGTCAACCGGGTTCACAATTTTTCATTACCTCGTAAACCGTGTTCTTGCGGATTGCACGAAGGACGCGGTGTCCCGTAATATTACATGAATTCAATTCCCGTTCCGTTCGGATGCTGCGTGTATATGCACGTTACTTCCTCCATTTGCCCCCCCCCTTTTTTTCTTTCTTTCTTTCTTTCTTCTCATCCGCAGGAATAATTTGAAAATCCGCGATAAGTGGATTGCGCTTTGCTCGCGCGTTGAAACTAACTCGTATTTCTTAAAAAAAAAAAAACATCTATGCGAAAATGACCGAGATCGCTGTCAACGTTCGGATTGATAACTCAACGTGCCTTTTTTATCTTCACACGCGTTTGAAGGAAATAAAATAAAAGCGCAAATAGACGTCGAGTAGAACGGGTCGGTGTATGATCAGACACGTATAACCGTATAATGCGATAAGATCGCTCGTTCGATTGTCCCGTTAATTCGCAATTTACCGATAAATGGGGCACGATATCCGATTGCATTAATATAAACTCAAACGTAATCTACAAGCATAATCAAAATGCAAAATATGAAATTTCTATCCTTTCTGATTCCAACAGGATACACGTGCGGCAAGATTGAGAGATAATTGAGAAAGATTAATTAAACGATGGAAATTGATCCTAATTCAGTGGAGTGATATCACACAGATATCGTGTCACATCACCTCGATCGTATTAATATACTCCACACTTTAGACTCTCGCTGTATCTCCGCAACTCCTCCGTATAATTCAATAAAATCTCCGTCGCTGAGCAAAGCGTATCCCGAGCCGTTTACAAGCGGCCGTCTCTCCAACAGCGTAAACAAACGTCGATGTCCGTTCCTTTCAGGAAATATTTACGCGTAGAAAAATATGCAAAGAATTCACCCGAGTCAAAATGAGAAAGCTCGAAGATGAGTATAGGTAACTTACGGATGGGGTTCAGACTCAAACGCCACTTCACGGCCCTCGGTGACCTATGAAGAGCAGCCAGCACAAAGGTTCAGGATTATACCGCGCGTGTACCCTCTGCCACTGTGCTTCTCTCCATCCGCTCTTTCCCGTGATCGTACGCTTCCCGCGGCCTCCTCTCTCTCTCTCTCTCTCTTTCTTTTCCTTTTTTTATCTTGTCTTCTTTTCTCGTTGAACGCTCCGCCACACAGGGACTCGATGTTTGTACGTGCGAGAGGGGAGGGGAGGTGCACATGCGACAGACGTATGCACGAGAGTTGACGTATAGCTCGTGGAAGTATGTATATCGTTACAACTGGGTCAGAAGCCGCCCTCGTAACAGTCGTAACGCAATCCGCTTGCGTACACTAGCGGCCGCTGCGAGCTCTCTCCCCTCCTTCAACTCGTCCGTTTCTAATCCACCGATTATTCACTTTTGTTCCTTTTTTTCTTGTTTCTCTCGATTCCAGTGGATAATTAACGGTACAGGTACAGTCAGGTCGAAAAGTGTCCGCGCTTTTAGTTTGCAATTTATTTGGTGTTGTGTAAGTTTATGTAGAATACATGTAACAATATAATTTTATAATATACTAAAGGTAACGGAGTTAAAGGAATGTGAAGGATGCAGTGGAAGGAATTTCAGATAAGGAGTGGGAGTGAGAGAGAAAGCGATAGTTTTGCGTTTCGTCTCGGAATCACTGCCTAGACTCGTCCAGTGGGGCTGATGGCAGCGACTCCTTGTTATAACTAAACCTACTATAGGCTTGGTTCCACCCATCCTAGCGGCGTTCCGCACACTCTGCTGCTTAACGTCGAAGATCGGCAGGACATCGACGCTAGGCGCGCAGCCACTTGCGGCTTGTGCTAGTCGAGTGTTCGAAACCCGTATTTGAGGAATCCTAGGCCGCTACAATGCAATACATTTATATGAGCCGTTCATCTTGAAAGTGGCCCAACTCCATTTTCTCTTTAAATCAAGATATTGATAAATTTGGTTTGTGTTTTGATAAATTTAAAAATATTGATACCTGACAACATGGTAGTATAACGTTTTTGTGTTTCCAAGGGTGTATAATTTACGAAGCCAATTAGTATGATAAACCATTTTTTAACCTTTCAAGAACCGAGTTCTCCAGAGGTTTAGTTGAAATGAAATCCTCTACATTATTAATGGAATTAATTATTATTTAAAAAATCACTATTTGAGCTAATCGAACACTGCTGCTTCAATAATAAAAAAAACATAGCTTTTATCTCATAAAATTTCATTGCATGATATACTTCATATCAGTTTGAAACTTGAAACGGGACTTGAGCCACTTTCAACATGAAAATCTTTATCATTCTATTAACCAGTTAATCTTCTGATTTTACAAAATCTTAGTGATTTTAAATGTATTAGTTGCAGTTTGTTTAAAAATGAAAAGATAACGTAGAGACGTAAATATCAAAACAGCTAGCTTGAAAGATGGACTTAGGCCACAATAGCGTAATTTTAATACACGTGTACAACAGTGGAGGTGGTAAACAGGTTCTAGAGTGTGGGAGTATGACAATTTACATTCGTTTGTTGACAATTGGATCAAAGAAATATTACGTTGGGTCAAAAGTGGAACAAAATAAAGTAACAGGTAACAAAGTGAATTCACAGTTTCAAATTATTCATCGTTAGAAGCGAATCGATGGAAGCGAACACCGTGGAAAATATTTTCTTCGAAACGGGGAAATGTCGCTGGACGTTCTCTCTGAATCGTCGCCTTGTACGCAGTAAAAATCACATTTTTCAAATTCCCGACGGAACTTGTCGACCCCTGAGTCGAAAAGTTACGCTCGAAAATTAACCGGTTAACGTAATTATCGCTGTATTACGTTCGCCTAACTATCCCAATTTCTTTTGACTCGATTTCGTTGCAAATCACCAACGAAACTTCATTAAAAATCCGGACGTTCGTTGCATTTTAACGAACGGAATTCACGCACGACTCCTGTATCCTGATTTCGTTTAACAAACGAATGATAAATCGCTCGAGGAAAAAAGTTGATTACAACCAATTTCATTAAAAATGCCGACGATTCGTCGAACCTCCCAGTGAAGTTTCGACTTTCGCGTGCTTCGGAATGTCGAGCCACCTGCGCGAATGTTTTTACATCTCTGATACACTCTCAAAAATTCACCTCGCGATAACGAGTTGCACGATGCATTATACATGCATCCACGGTGCGTGTAATTGCATCCGGTTACATTTTATTCGTTCGTACTTGAAGCTGGCGCCGGGCTGGCAAGTAGACACAACGAAAGTCGCGTCGAAAATCAATTTCTCTACGCGACGGTGTGATCATGATTCTTAATTAGCAGGACGATTATCGGCAATCCGCTGCGATTGATAAATTGTGATGTAATATTCTACTGAAGCTCGTAGAGAGACAGTAAAGTGAATCTTTCGAATAAATGGAACAACTATCTATTCAACGTTAAACTGCGCGTGTCGGGGTGAGAAAATTGAGGAAACTCATTTCGACATTTAATCGTTTGGTCTTCAATCCTATAATTTTGCAATTTCAACTTTTTCTTCTTCTTTGGTATTTACCGTCTCCACGATAGACTCATTTTTCTCAACCGTGGACATGCTCGTCAATTCGAGGGGCTCGTGTGAGCACGGTCGATGCAATTCCTCAACTTCTCAGCTGAGAGATGTCGCTTCGAGTTCGAAATCCGCCGGACTCGGACGCCGGCTCTCGTTTGGAAGCGAGTGAAAATGGAAAAGCGGACGGTGGTCAAGGAGGAAACGGCCGTGAAGCGAGACGCAACGGCGCGGCGGTGGCTCGGCGACCGCTTGAATTCAAGCGGACAAATCGCGCGACGGTGCTGAAAATAAAGCGGGAGCCGGACTCGCGGTCGGGCGTTACCGCGTCATTTGAAACTGTTCGGAGAGGAGATTTCGGCTTTAACAGAATAAAAAGCAATCTGCGAGCAACGTCGTTTCCATTTGCGCGGTCGTTTTCCGCCCGGCTCGCGCGCTCCTCCCGCAACTCGACCGATGCAACCACGGCCAACCGTAATTGGCTGCCGCGTGCGAAGTGTTGTTTCGAAAAGGGAAAGGAAGATGTAAAAAAAGGAGAAACTTCCGTCGCGACTGCTTGTAATACTAATTGCAAGGCGCCTGTGAAAGACTCTTTAAAATGCAATCTCTCTCTCTCTGTTTCAACGCGTTCGTTCCCGATACTCCGAAAATCGGAATTCGCCACCGATGATCCGCATAAATGACAATTGACGCGCGATATGTCGTGCGATACGTGATTATTCATATTTGCAAGGTTGTTATTATTATTATTATTCTCCGATGGTAATGATAGTAATGAATCGATCATGACACGCGGTGAATGATTTAAGGTCCTAAAGTACGTGCGTAATTATTTATATTTTTATCACAATAGTAGGCAAGACGTCATGTTGGTTAAATCAACGGCTGTTAAAAAGGGAAAAGAAAAAAGGAAGGAAGGAAGAAGCAACGATAACAGGATAAAGTGTCGACTGCAAACGACGTCGATTTAATTCAATTTGTTCGAATACCGTTGCCGAATGTTAATGCGTGGGATATAATTACATTTTCCACGGGCAAATCCCCATGGGATTAACTGATAGACTAAAACATTCCGCCGTCCCGATTTCAACACGAAAATCCGCAACGCCCACTCGAAACGATACATTAGAGTTTCAGACTGTTAAAACAGAGTGATTTCCTCGCAAATTGTTTCGCGTGTGTTTATAAAAAAGAGCAATTGTTCTTCTTTTTTTTCAACAAAATTTTGTACAAAATTATAGTCGAAAATCTAACTTTGTACGTAATATCGAAAGAAAAATAATTACATCGATTACAAGTTCTTTGCACGTTTATTTGATAGAAAATGTAAATAAATGAAATTTACTATTCATTTACCATGGCTGCAAAATATGTTCTTCTTCTCGTTATCACTGTTGTCAGAATTGTTCGTTTCGGCTCCCTCTCAAACAAACGTTGCCGATATTTCAGAAATGATCCAAATCGATTGAAATGTGCACAATGTCCAGAGTTTAAATATTTAAAATGACTATACATCGTCGGAAAATCTCTAGTTCGATATTTTTACATTTCCCAACTAAATTGCACGCTGCACCTCTAAGTCTCTCTCGTTGTTAATTACAAACCAATTATCTCGTAGAGTCGCTCGTGTCAACTCCTTTAACAGTCGCAACTTTCGAGTTTATTCCGTCAACACATCCTCTGCAATGAAACTTAAGTTTCCCCAATTTTGCTAATTTTCTCCTTTTCCCCGTTTGCACCCAAGACACAGGGTCACAACCGGCGAAGAAAACGCGGTGTTTGCGCGACACGAATGACCTTGAAAAAAAGTGGAGAACCGGCGGCCTCGGCGGAGAGAAAGTTTTCTGTAACGAATCGCGTCGCGCGGGCAAAGTGTAACGCGCTGTAATTGCGCGTGGAGTGGACACACGGCGTGACGTATCGCTGGAGGCTGTATTGTCGCGATGTTACGGTGTATCGCCACCGGGGGCCTAGGGCCTACAATAATCATGTCATAACGCAATCCACGCGTGCTTTCCGCGCGGTGGTTGTTACGCGAGGCTTGTGCAATTATCGCCCGCGCACGAGGACTCGTTATAGCCTTTAACGTGGCGTGCATCGGCTCCCAATGCGCGCACGCATAAAGCGCTGGTACAATTGCATCAACGAGCTCGCATCCTTGCCGCGCCGGCGACGCGACGCGACGCGACGCGACGCGACGTGTCACCGCCAGAGGAACACCACCCGGCTTTTCGAGGGGCGCGCGTCATGCGGGCTACTTCGAAATTTCAATTGCCATCAGCCAGATTCCGATAAACTTGGCCGCGAGATTCCGATCTTTTCGCGACGATCTTGATTCGTTTGCGGTACGTTTCGTCCGATAGGATAGCTGCGGTAGATGATGTTAAGTGGACAGAAATGGGAGGTCCGATAAGCAGAAGCGTGGATGTTCGTTCGAGTACGATTGGCGAGATTGTCTTCCAATTGACGTTTCAGTCAGTTCAATTTCCGATTGATGAATTCAAAGGCGCAGGATTTTCCCCATTGCGAGTAGAAATTTAATGTGATTCTAATTTGGTGTTGGTGAATAATTTGATTGGCCTTTCAGACTTTCTTCGTACTTTGATATATTTTATAAGAGGCTGTCTGAAACACTAGTAGTCTAATCGAAGTTTCATATTTACTTTAATGAAATGGTGTTTTTAGTAATTAAAGCCTTTTAGCAAAACTTGTCGCAAATAATTACGAATGACTCTGAGAGTTGCATCAGGTTCAGGTATTTTTAGTATTTTATTAATAGTAAATATTAAACTTCTTTTTGTACTATTCACGTTGTCTACCCTTTTTCACCTAATTTTAATATACAGTTGGCAATATTCTTATTAAAATATTTGGCCTCTTTAGATTAATAAATGTATCGATGAACATATCAGATTAAAAAACTGTACGAGTCGTCTCATTGAAAGGACCAGAAGCAAGGCCCTGTTCTGACATTTGAATCGACGCAAAACAAATTACAGGCGCGATCGCTCAGTACCAGACAACGCCACTCCTACTCGAGGTCTACCCCACGCCCCGTCACGAATCACGTGACCCAAATCAACCAATCGCTAATTTTCGTTGCATCAGCGTTGCATCTGAAGAAGGTTGCCCCCGATAAAATCAGTTTCAGTGATATTAAATATGTATTAAAACATGAAAATTCCACGATTTCTACAGATAAAATATTGCACAACGCGATAAAGAAGCAAGAAGAAATAAAGTCTTGAAACGCTTCGTCCACGAACATAATCCACCCGTTCGCGAAATTAATGCGAAAATACAAAGTGCCATTTCTCTCCATTAAAGCACCGTTGTGATATAGATAACACCCTCCTCGTTTCACAATACCACGAATCGCGCATGGATTACAGTATAAAATTGGTTGCAATATAAAGCGTGTCGAGTAACCGTGTCACGTACGTTCAACATTCCTCAAGAAGAAAAATGAACCGTCCGTCCGTACCTTTTGACTAGCTTCTCCGACAGGATTTCTAAATTACATTCACGAGTGCCATTATTCTCGACTTATCGCGGACATCTTGAATTCCAATCTATTAAAAGTTTACATTACGGTTTTCTATTAAAATCCCAAGCTTGTTGATCCTGCGCGCCGCAAACTCGGCGCGATCAGCGCCAAATCCCTTAAAAACAGGAAACTAACTTTTTAACATCGAATTATACCTCATTCCGTATTCACGTCACGTCGTAGCCGTACAACTATTTTTAACGTTTACGTAAAATTTTTATTAATTGCCTGTTTCATTATTCCACCGTTATTTACTGGATATTTTGTAACTTTTATTAGAATTTCCTCGTTGAAGATTTTTATTGACCCCCCCCCAGAAAATGGGTAGTTTTACGCTCGCACGCGCGTAGTGTATATTTTTTTTCATTGTAACTCGTATTTATTTTACAAAATAACGTGTACTTGTTTGACAATAGATACATATTTATTTTACAAATGATATTTACATTCTATATATTTTATGTATATGTTTAAATATATGTTTGTTCTATATTTTATATTCTTCTGTCACTGTTATCTAATACGTTACTTACTACGAAATCTCCGTCGTAACGTCGTACGTACGCACAAACATTCCTCATATTTCTCGCACGCGGATTAATTGAATTTTTCTACGCTGCGATTAAAGCGAACTTTCTACAACGCCAAGTTCTTGCAAACTCCCGTTTCGTTCAATTCCCCAGCCCGCGAGCTTTTCCCATTGCGTAATCGATTAAAGTTTAATCTGACTTGGAGATCGACGTAGGGAAACTGACCGGGTTCAAACGATGATATAATCGATCAGGCGATCCAGGAAACGCCGAGGAAAGAAATAGAATTTTCGTATCGATGGTGGCTCAAGTTCTCTCGCGTTGTAACAGTGTTCATTCATCACTTGTTTAACACGTTGAATGCCACGCCAGTTTGACAGGGATCGCGCCACGGGCAATTATCACACATCGTAATATGCGCGGATAATAAATATATATTTCGTGTGTAAATAAATTTTTTTAGATTCTTTATACTGCGTTCATTTCTTCACACTGTTGCATCAACGACGGTAATAATAAAAATTTACAAGTATTGACATTTGCTTAAATTATACACATTTCTATGAATCTGGGCCCCATGGCGCCACCGCCGAGTTGAGTGCCGGTCACCGGTGACCCCCGCGGCATTCAACGTGTTAAGTGTCACTCTTTGCAATTTTTTTTTTTCACGAAAATTTGTCCAAAGATTCATGTCATTCGTGATATTTTATACATCAGCCGATATTATTTTCATCGTGTGATTTCTCACAAATCAAATCGATGAAGAATCAGAATCAGAGTAAGTAAATCGTGATTTTTTTTATGCGAACACGAATTATCGCCGACAAGCGAGAATTGTTTTTAACGACGAAAGACAATCGACGTTGCCAGACGGGGGTGAAAGTTTGCTCGACGAGGCGGAGGCGGGCGCAGGTGCGCAGTCGAAGTCGTGGCGGCGTCACCGCGTAAGAATCGTCGAACAAAAGGAAAGTTTCGCATGCCCGGCACGTATCTATTGTCTCGCCGGCATGTCATCCGTCTCTGTAACGGACGTAGACGAATGAATCAAAAGGAAACACGGAGTTCGAATTATCGAGTCGGCTCGAGTTAGGAAGATCCAGAAACAGTACAATAAAGCCCCGATTAAAAAGCCTCGCGCGGCTGCGGCACGAGAGTAGGGTACGGTTCGTTCAATTGTCTCGACGAAAACAGTAATCTCTGTCGATGATTGTAAACTTATGTCTCAATAAATGATCTCAACCGAGAGCCATGACAGGGTTTTGACTCTTGAATTGATCAGTTTTAGTAAATTTTTGTATCGCCAGATACGGAATTAAAACTGAAACTCATTCTACAGAAAATGGAATTGAACATATTGAAACTTAACATAAATTACGGATATCTTGCATAATAGTCCAACATATGTAAATTACAGTCGTGTGTGCAATCTAAGTGGATTGAATACTACTTGTGGATTGAACGTAATTTAATTAACGATCAAAGGCTATTATAGTCAACGTAAGCGTCGATTAACGGATACAACAATCAAGGCCAATCACTCGCGAAACGATTACATCTTTCCAACTCTGTAGCCTCGATAATCGCGCGAAAGCTGAAGCGGAGCTGCGATTATCGAACCGTCCGCATCCGCAGTCGCGACACGTTCTCACCGGGAGTAAGTTTTTTCGTCGGACAGCGAAGGAAGAAATGGACGAATGAATCTAGGTACGCGTCTCGTTCATGGCGGACAATCGGTTTTTTTATCGCTGCCTCGAGTGATAGTAGTAGTAGTGGTGTATGTACATGCCCGCGGCACGTGCGGCGTTTGGTCACGCTGGACCCGTAAGACACCGTAAAATTACCATAGACCGCCCGCGAGGAAGATCCTGCTTTCCATTCGTCGACGAGCGAGCAGGGATCACGCGCCGACTTTTTTCCCTTTCATCTCGCCCGTTCCCTTTTTGGGAAACGCTTTTTCCAACGTTTCCATTTGTTTCTTGGCGAGCGCGGAACGGCAGTTCGATCACGGACGATTTCTTTAGCCCGGGGAGGAGCTGAGGATTTAACCGGCGCGTGAAGCTCGTCGCTGGATTTTACGACGAGCCGCAGAAATAAACGAGAACACGCGGAGAGATGTTTATGAACTGTGTCCCAGCGGAAGGCATTTTTTCCCGCTTTGCTTGGAATTTATTTAAGCCTTATAGAAGCACGGCTGCCTTTTACTCTCCCATGGATTTTGATTTGCGACGTTTCTCTTTCATTGAGAAATATCGTGCCATCTCTCGGGCGAACTTTATTCCTCTCCTCTTTCTTTTCTCTTTGATTTTCGTTTTGATCTTTTGAGAAAGATTAAAATTCCTTTCGATTTATTAACCTTCTATATATGACGATAATAATAACTTTTTTCTTTTCTTGCTTCGTTCGTGTAGTATAATATATTTAATGATAATACAAAAATTTATTCGCGTATTATACTAAAAATGTAATTATTGCAAATATGAATAGAAACTAATTAAAATATAATTTCATCGAAAAATTTAATATTTGTATATATATGATTTTATAGTGTTTGAAGAAACTGTAAAGTATTTAAAGACCCTGGATGCAGCTGGGAAGGGGGAAGAGAGAGAGAGAAAAGGCGTTTGCGTTTCGTCTCGGAGTCACTGCCTAGACTCATCACTGGGGGCGCTGATGGCAGCGACTCCTTACCCCAGACGCTTGTTGTTGCAACTACTACCCCCGCTAGGCTGGACGGTCCCATCCATCCTAGCGGTGTTGCCGCCTAGCGGTGTTGCCGCACTTTGCTTTGTTTAAACGTCGGAGATCGACAGGACCTCGACGCTATAATAATAATAATAATAATAATAATAATAATAATAATAATAATAATAATAATATAATATAATAAAATAATATTTTCTTCGGTTGAATAGTAAAATAAATATTTCCAAAACATATTTTCCCGTTCAATCAAAAAAATTAATCTCTCAGTAACATTCGATCAAATCTGTCCCCCGTCACCGCTGTGTGAAACAGAAAATCATCCTTAATGACAGATTAATCGTCCATTAATAGGAAAAATTGTCATTCACGTAAATCTTCGAATTGATCCATCTCGTTGAATAACGAGACAACTCGACCACACGGAAATAGTATCGTGATTGGCCAGCTGGAAACGATATGACGTATGCAGAGAAAATTTCAGGAAACTCCCCCGTGACAGGACTTTGAGACTGTCTTCCCTCTGTCTTCTTTCGCTGTCCTCCTTGATATATCCAATTTCATTCTGGATCTCGGAGAATGGCTTAGGATTTTGCTTTCCTCCGGCGCGATATACGTTTCTCTTTGGCTTAGGTTATATTCTATGCGCTTTGCCTTTCACTCTTTCTCCTCCTCTCTCTCTCTCTCTCTCTCTCTCTCTCTCTCTCTCTCTCTCTCTCTCACTCACTCACGCACGCCCCTCTTTTTATTCACGCTACACCATTCAACCTTCACATCGCTACCCATGTTTAAACTTATTTTAACCATTCCTCCGGTGAACACGGATTTCTTCGCGCGAGTACTACCAAGTTTTCCCTTTTTCTCCTTTCTTTTTCTTTTCTTTAATTTTGTTGTTTCCGTCGCCGTATGTACGCGCCGTTGCTCGAACGCACGTACGTACGTATAAAGCGTACGTGCGAGGACAAATATACGAAAATTCATTTCGATTGAAAATATCAGGGAAACGCTTTGTTATTTGTAAATGTTTTGACGATATACGGGGCGCGCGTGTTTATCGAGATTAAAATAATGAAATTGAGAACGATCGTACACGAGCAACGCGGTTTTATTAATTATCCGAGTAGTCGTGATATGATCGCTCTTATGTCAGTTTCATCGATCTTTCGAATCGATGGAGAAGTAGTGACGCGATGAGTCACAAAGCAAACGTTTGTTTAACACTAAAACTACCGAAACGATCGAAATAAACAATTTATAATATTTATAATTTTTATTGGACATTTCGTAGACATAAAACAGTGTATTTTTACAGATTTAAATGGTTCTTCGTAAAATGCATAAATAGAAGCTTCCATGTTCTGTCGTGTCACAAAGTTCTCTTCTTCCTTCTACTTTGAATTCGATGAAAATTTTACATCTTGGCCGTCAGTCTAGTGTTAATTAAGTTTTCAGTTTTAAATATTCGAAGTTTGACGTCGTTGTGTTTTGTTTTGTATTATAAATATACTTGAAGTTTGAACGTGCGCGAGTTTTTCCATTTCTCTCTCTTTTCGTTTTTCTTCACTTTAGTGTTTCTGACGGAAATTTGACGCGTTAATCGCTGGTAGCGTCTAGTGTTAATTGTAAAGCACTCCTAAATGTACCGGACAATAACGACTTAATATTCGCCGCGTGAATTCACCCCTGCGCGACAACGCGAGAGGGATGAATCTCGACTCGCAATCAGAAACGCTCGACGACAGCGAGCGTCGTTTGTTTGGACCGGCTTCCTTACAATTAGAGCGCAGGAATTGTAATTCAGGAGAGTGAAGGGAACAGCGACAGAGACAAATATTTAAATACGCCAACAAATATTATAGCGCGCTCTCTCGATTGTAAATGGAGATGGAACGGAAAGAGATGGAATACTTGAATAATTCGAAATTATCTCGTTACGAAAGGGAACCCTCCGCGACAGCGCCGCTTGGAATAGGAATTATTTCGAATATGGACTAATCGATAAATTAATCACCGACGCGAGAATTTTCATTTTTCTAACGTTAACTCAACAAATATTATTCCGCATTCTCTCAATTATAAATGAAAGAAACGAAAAGAGACGGTAATCTTTCAATTATCTCAAAATTATCGCATTCCGTTCACAATTATTCCCAAAGGAAATTTTAGGAAGAGTTAGTCGATAAATTAATCAATGATTATAGCGAGGTCGCAATTTTTGTTCCCGTCAATTAATTTCTTCTCGTGTGAGCGCGACTCAAATATCTAAATACACCGATAAGCATCACGTTGCACACTCACGAATGTAAATCAGATAAATGAAATGAGATGGGATATTCGAGAAATTCGGAATTATCGAGTGGAAATTCCAGGATACTAATACTCGCGTACTATTTATTTCCCAGGGGAAAAAACCCCAAAACATAGAGAGTTTTACGGATAATTCGGATGTATTGATTGATTAATTACCGATCGTAACGATACGAGGATTTTATTTGTTTTAATTATTGCAAATTAATTCCTGCCTGTATAACCCGATCCAATTTCGGACGTTTTATTGCAGAACTGATATACGTGGATGATAGTGTTAATGATATACATTATTCAGATTAATGTTATACCTATAACGCAGATTATATTGATCCGTTCTGCCACCTGCTAAATTAATCTTGTGTGAATAGAGATGTTTGCGGATGTCAAATCTGTAATTAATACAAGGTTCAACTGGTCAGAGGTGTTTTAGTCGAGGGCGTCTGTTAATCAAAGATCTGTAGGCAGGCTAAATGTTCGGTTCAGTCATTGACTAAAGATAGAACGTTCTATTAGGAACTTTGTTTGTCTCAGAGTCGACCAGGAAAAACATCACTGGTTTTTTCTAGCTTAAGTAATGGTGGATCGAACTATACCAGTAAGTAAAATGTTTGTTTTAGTAAATTGAAATCCGTTGTTGTCAAATACTATCTCCAGATTTTCAAAACACGGGATTTTAAATTATTTAAAGCTATTCCACTTTATACATTATACATTTATGCGTGTATCAGAAAGAGCTCTATCTGTGTTTTACGAATTCATCGGTCGGTTTCCGTTGAAAACAATAAAACTAAGAGTCGTAATAGAAAGATATTTTGAAACATGGCCAAAATATGTACAGACTGGATCCATATACACATATAATCAAAAAGGAAACATGGAAAAAGATTTATCGTTTTATCAAATTACACGCTTTCAAATATCCATCAGAAACTAATGTCTACGATCCTCTGCAGTATTTAAAGAAGCACCGCGTGTTGAATTAAAGATTTTATAGACTGATCAGTTTGACTAAAGTAAAACGCTAACAACACGATGGTACCATTCATGCACGTATTCTTTGCATGCATCGCCATTCACAGAGGAAGCCTCTTCCTTTCGCTCGAATCTAGTCCAAGACTCGTTCTACGCCATCAATCTTTAATCACCGTCTAATTAAAGCCGCTCTTTCCTTCCCCCCCCTTTTTTTTCCTTGGACGTTAATTAGATTTTAATTTAATGAATTTCCAACGTGCGCGCACCCTTGTCAATTTACCCTTTATTAATCGCGACAGGAGCCGATATTGTGCTCGTCGCGCATTCGTAGTTCCTTTGAAACGTCGGCCGAGCTTCCTTTTTTCTCTCCCACGGTTTCGACGCCGCGCGAATATTGCAAATATTTAAAAAGCAGCGACGAGTTTGTTCTTTCAACGACGCTGAATCGTTGAATTCGTTTGTTCCGCGCAGTTGATACGCTTTGTTCGCGAAACAAAAGTTCTTTGACGCTGAGATTGTGCAGCTTTGTTTATTGAGAATTACGCTAAATATTATAAAAGTTTCCAGACAAAAGGATGGGGATGTTACAGCCGGTCGTACGAGGTCGGGGCAGGTTGATGCAATTTTTCGATCTTTACTTTCGCAATTTTTGCCCCAGTTTGTTACGTTCAATTAAGGACCAACGTTTCATTCGCCATTTTCCTTTTCTTCTCAATTATCTCTACATTGTCAGATCTTTGCCTTTTAACGTTCCAGTTACGAAATTGAATTCTGAGAATTCAATATCTGTCTCGTTGTTAGATTCTACAATTATAAAAATTTCATTTTGTCTGCTTATTAGTTCACTGTCACGTTTCGTCGATACACAAACACACGAATCGTCAGTTGCCAGTTTAATTGGATTAAACCGCCACAGTTAATTAATAATCTTTCTCCGCTGTAAATAAATGAAATTTGCAGTTAATGGGATAAAGAACGATCGCTAATGTTAATATCGCACATCTCGTTTTAATCAAATTATACGTATAAATACGCGGCGTTCATAGAGTTCCGTTGTATCTAACTCGGCTCGATCATCCCTGCCCGTTACGCGACCCGGTTAATCCCGCAAAATTTTCGCAAAAAGCAGGCCTGGATTCGCAGAACACGGACTCGCGATCAGGTGCGAACGTCGCGGCAAGATAGATCAATCACTTAGCATAATTTCGCAAGAACGTTCATTACTACCAACGAATCACCCTCCTTCCCCATAAATCTCGCCAAGATGTCATTACCAATTCTTTCCCGAAACGTTTCATCATCGTCGCATTGCGACCAATATATGCCAAATCGTGCTCCCAACACGTTTCTTCCTCTCCCTTTTGCTCCGAACCCGGTCCGCACCGCAATCCACGAGAGAAGAAACAAAGTTGTCACTCGCTGTTCGTACACGGCCCTCGAAGCGCCGCGAGAATGGCCAAATTTACGCAAATCGCGCGAAGGAAGAGGGCTGAACGACCATTCAGCGCGGCTTCCGCAATTTTTCATCCTGGCGTAACTCTCAGGCCGTTTCTTTCGCCCCCACCTCCACCCCCCTCCACTTTTCCCTTCACCACCCCGTATGAATTCGACTGTGTCATTACGCGGCGCTGCCTCGCTATCTACCGCCATCTTCCGCCCCTTCAACCACTCCCTCCCATTCTCGCGCGTCTCCCGCCGCCTTTGTTCCACAAGCGGCGAGAGAGCAAGCCGGTCCCTTTGCCGTTCAATCTCCGATCCGCGCAAGATGTTGCCGTCTTGTCACCGACTGCGAGTTTAAAGCGCGGAAAAGCTAACGTTCGTTTGCCGAAACAAGAGAGAAGTAATTACCGACCTCGGAAATAATTATCCTGCCGCGCCCGGTCCCGCGGATGCGTCAGTCCCCGCCGCGGTCCCGGCTTGTTTCTCGCTCGTTCTCGTTATTCAGAGCGATCACGCGGCCCCCACTTTCCCTCGGCTGGGCTTCCTCCAAGTTATCATCGCCTTTCGCGCGTCCGTTTTCTTTTCTTCTTTGCCAATGGCGAACAAAGCGGCGAACCAGTGTAAAAAGTCGACGAAAGTAGGTTATTATTCAGCGACGAGGATGAATCGTGGCGTTGTTAATGTCGAATTAAAGGATCTTGTTGTAGTTTGTTTTTCTCCAGCGATTGACGAGGTTTGACCAATGCGAACAATGGATATGCCCTGACAATGAACTTGATCCGCAAATAGTATTGCAATAGTTGTACGTGCAATTCTCAGAATTCCGTCCAATTTCTCCGAATTTTGTGAAACACTAATTTTCTACAAAAGTGACATACATACATGAAATCTGAATATAAAAATCCTTCGTACCTCCTCCCCTACGTTGTTGTCGACTGTGTTAAATTACAGCTCGGCCTAATAAACATTAATTTAAATTAAGGTAATTATTTCCGAAAATGATTAGTTACCGTGCGTGACATTGTGATCAATATTTGGAAAATGCAGTTTCTCGAATGTCAATATCATAATGCAACATAAATTCGCCGTTGTAAATAGGTCCCGCAATTAAACAAATTAATTGGACATATATTACTTTCGCATAAATTCACGTTTTCACCGGGCAAAAGCATTTCCGTAATTTTCGCTGCACTCGATTATACAAAATGTGGGACGTGCGAGGCTGTCCAATTTGTCCGCGATAATTAGTCAATTTTGCGAGTAACGCGAGGAAAAATACGCGTGACGAGATCTCGCGATTAATCTCCAGTTCGAGATACGACCGATCACGAGCGTCTAGCTACAT
>KQ435794.1:10562496-10574626 GCA_001276565.1 Melipona quadrifasciata | reverse complement strand
CTTTTCCCACTCGTCCACCCTTCCGACAGAGACTTCCCGTTGCAGCCGCCCTCTCTCTTAAACACACACATTTCCCTCCCCCTTCGTTGTATCCCCCCCCCCTGACACGTCTCCTTCTCGGCCGGCGTTCTCCGGTCTCCGGGAAATCCCACGAGGATTTCCTCTTTAGGTACCTTTTCGTTAACTCCGTTAAGGTATTTCTCCGTCTCACCCTTTCGCTGCTTCCTCCACCACCTCCGAGCCTTTTGTCTCTCACGCTCTATTTTTCTCTTCGTCCTCTCTGCGAGAGACTACTTGGTCGCCAGCGTAATGGTAGAGCGGAGTAAAGGGAAGTTATTAAGTTGGTGCGTGTGAAATATCGTCCTCTCGGACGAAACTTTAATCATTTTCTTTTTCTTCCTTCTCCGTGGTAATCTTTCCCCACCCTGTTACCGGTTTAATCGAAACGATTTCCACCGCGATTTAATCCGCCTTTTTTCTTTTGTTTTACGATCGGACCGCGGATTTTTATATAATCATTGGAAATTGTGGGTCACGTTTGATGCGAATTCAGTTATTTGGACTCGAATTTACTTATTAACAATTGCAGAGGAAGAAAGCAAATGAAAGTAGAAGTTGGCGGATGTACGGAATTAAATACGAAGGCTAACGAACCTTGAATTAACCTGGTTGCGACAAATAATTAAATTGGGCCAGTTTGGTAGTTCAAGCACGCCATTCTTGAGATGTAAGAGAAGAGAAAGAGTCCAAGAGTTGGTTGAGCGAATCTGCCTGTGTACTAATTCTGCTAACCAGATCGAAGAAAAAAAGAAAGAAAGTCTGATTAAGAAAGTTTGAACAATGAGGGATGACTCACCAGGCCTCAGAGAGTCGAGATACTTGAAAGAGACATCGTGTAATTAAATATACTCTTGCATCGTGTAGAAAGTTTATGCGGAACGTTGCGTGATAGAATTACAGTCGCAATCATCGCAACGAGGAGTTGTCGAACTTGTCAACAATTGGCCTGCAGAATGATGAGCTCTAGAATTGAAAAATTCTCGAAATGAAACTGTCAGCGGATCCTCGTCAAATTATTTGGGTTCCATGAAATTGTCTCTGTCCAATAAAAGATGCCTTCGATCTCTCTCAAACGATGGATTTACGTTTTTAGCAGCTTCCAGGATAAAAAAGAGCGTGCGAGACCTAAAATTTGCAGACTTAAAAATTTCTTCGTTGAAGAAAATTGACGACTCTGACATAAAACAGACACTCGTAATTGGATAAAATGGACATTGTCCCGTCAAACTCAAACTTTTAAACGAACACCACTTTATTTACATCGATCTACGATGTAACGATCCCTCGCTCCATTTTTCCCTGGTTCGCTCTACAGTTTCAAGATAACATCGGCAAAGATCTCGCGACAGCTTCGCCTCTGTCCTTTCCTCGTCTTTCTTTCGCTCTCTGCCCAGCTCTGTTCGTTTTTCTTTGAATCGACAGACCGCGTGTCCTTTGATTCCTGAACGCCCGCGGGGCCACGCCAGGTCGCCAGGTTCAAACTGAAACGATGAGATTACACGACGGGCTATCTCAGCCGAGCAGAGTGGAGTCCGCGACCGTGGAAAAGAGGGCCGGCTGAGAGGAGCCGCAAACTTAGCTACCGGTTTCGAGGACGTTCTTCGGAGGGATATAGAAACGACCCGAAGGTTCGAGTGCTCTTTTGCTCTTCCGCCGGGCTGATTGAATCGCGTAGTCCGCTCGTTCGTTAACGTTCCAGTGCCTTGTTTCGCGTGCAGGGACGACAGCCGTGATTAATGGCGCCAGCGCGTCTCGCTATTAAAAATGAATCCTTCTGATTTTCAACCGATATCGATCGGTAAATATCATTAACCCACAAAGGACCACGTTTAAAATAAATTTTCTGACGCCACTAAATGGCAAAAGTTCCTTCGAATTTGACGAAACGGCAGCCAAATGATCGAAATTTTCAGGGGATTTTGGAATATCCGAATACATCGGACGGCTTTAATCGGAGAGGCCTGGTTTCTCCCGCGCACCGGTCGATGACGGGAACCGATCGTTCGTGATAAATAACGCCGCTTTTACTCCCTCCGCTTTTCCGTTCATTTTCTTCGACGCGAGAATAGTTTGATCCCTCCGGTACGTATCATTCCGGCCTAGGCGCTGCATGATTGATGCGCAGAGACTAGTAACTCCGGCAGCAAGTTGCCGAAACGATGTTGCTGCCAGCTGTCGTTACGAAGATAGTTTGTACCAGTCAAGTTTCATCGCGGCGCTAACTCAGTTTGGTCGGTTCTCGTGTCGACGAAAATCGCGGCGGAACCGTCAGGTTAAACGGCGTGATTTTGACTTTCCTGCAGACGATTTCTAGATCGTAAATCTCGAGCGCTTCCCGAGTTTTTTTTTCTTTCCGACTGTCGTGCATCGCGAGGCGAACGAAACTGAAACGACAAGTTCGGAGAAAATTCCACGCGACGCTAGTAACGGAGTTTACGTTCTCTTCCTCTGCTGGAGAATTGTGAAAAATTTTCACCCTTCGGCAAATTCTTTGTTCTTCCCCGATCGTAGCGAAATGTTGCAACACGTTCGACGCAATTTGTTCCAATTTCAAGTTCCACACCGCCGTGTATCGTAGATTCGCCAGAGCGCACGCAAAGAACGCGCGAGACCCGAACCTCGTCGAGACGACGGAGCTCGGCAATCCAAGGACGAAGATAATAAAGCGATCTCTGGCTGTAATTAATACCGTTGCACGACTATTAAACGGACTAGGTAACGCGACCAAGTGACCGAGAGCTATGCAAAGCCCTGGCTGATTTCTCTCCTGCGGAAGACGCCGACTCTCTCTCTCTTCCCTATTCTGTCCCAACCAACAGGAACACCAGCCTGTTCAGTTAGCGCGAAGTGTCTCTTACTCCGCTCAACGATCGTTTGACATCCGAGAGAACGGAGACGCCAGCAGCGAATGCCAGTCGAATTACCGTAAATCGAACAGGCAGCCACGCTCCGAAAGGCTCCCCTGAGTACGACTAAGACCCCGGTCTTAGCCCGTGCATTACCGGTTACTGAATTCCTACCACCGTAAACGAGGATCATGCCTCGTCGCCCGGACACCGAACCGTGCAGCGTTTCGTCACGCTTCCAACGCTTCGACGCTGCTGCTCCCGAGCTTTCCACCGCGCACCCGAGGAATCGCTGTCTCGCTTTCCCGGCGAGAATACCGCTGGCGCCAACAACGCGAGTCGGGAGTAACACGAGTTCGGTGGGCCTCGCGCTGCCTGATCGTGCATCGCGATTCGTAGGAAATGCCGCTAGGAAATCTTCCGGTCACGACCAACACCGTCGGGCATTCGGTTAATAAGGATAGTTTCGGATCGAGGGCCAACGTTTTACGTATCACAGACAAAGATAGACAAAGATAGAGAGAGAGAGAGAGAGAAAGCGTGGAAATGTGTTCTTAGAGTTTCTGTGCGCGTCGAGATGTTGAGAGATAGCGATAGGCAGCTTGCTTCAGGGAAGATTAATTAATTAGCACGCTGTGTGCAATCTGTTTCTATCAGGTGTCTGGAGATGTACCGTGAATCGAGGAAATATTTGCGTGAAAAGAAGGTATCGCACAATGGACGTTGGGTTACCGATCGATAACTAATTTACCAAATGTTCTCCTGCGTGTTTGCCTTTCGATTTGCAAATGTTTGTCGCTGAAGAAATTATTTGCCGCGCGATTTTGAAATATCACGAACGTGTAGGAGGATCGAGGTATTTGAACAGTCCGTCGTACCAACGAGCCTCTCAATATTGGCATTAACTTGAGATGATCACTGCTATCTAAATTTTCCGCCAATGTAATTGAGACGACGTTGACGTCATAAAAATCGCAAATATTTTGCGTAACAAATTTCTCCAACGAAAACTGAGACACTGTGCGTGTACGTACCAATGATCCTTCAAATCCGAAATGTTTCGCCCCCGTTTCCATCGTTCGCAATCCGGGGAGACAGAGGTTCCTCGAGCAGAGTCGAATTTTCGTAACGCGTTGGCGACGCTCGAACGACGGTGGAACGAGGGTGGAACGAAAGGGGCGATGAATTTTATCTATCGAAATGAAAGCCAAAGCTCTCCTTTCGTGTGATCGAAGCTCGGTCCGCCGGAGTGCAGCAATCAACGAGCGTCGGATTTACGGTTGCATAGGGTCAACTGCATTAACCGGCGCCAACCAGCCTCGGCCAGGGCCGGTGTGCGTGGAAAGCGCTATCAGTCGAAACACATTTTCCACGTGCGACTGCCCGCCATTTTTCACGGTTCGTTTGCCGCGAAATCGATTTATCACCGGGCGCGCGAGACCGACCCGGCTGCTCCAACGCCGGTTAGTCTCGCCCCCTTTTCCACTTTATTGGCCGTCCTTTAGCTTTGGCATCGTTCGAATTGCCCTACCTACCCCCCCCAGCACCCCCCTCGGTTGCTCGTTCCGTGATTTCGACGCGTTTGACTCTGATTAGGAAACACCTTCGCCAGTTTCGACGGACAAGCCGGCGCGAAATCGACGTCCGCTTGTTACTTCGAATAGTTCGCGTCGATTAACCCGCTTATGGGTGCCGTAACTGACGTAACTACCCAACTCGTGGCAACTCCTGAATCGCTGTCTCGATTGAAAAATTTGCGCTCTTGCGTGGAAGTTGTTCAGCGGTGCAGATGTAACGCGACGCGAGATCGCGAGAATTCTCGCAATCGACATCGCAAGCGTGACTGAGGGAAATGCGCACTGTCGCTCAAACTCCTGTTGTTCTTTATTTTTGATGTACAGTGTTTACCGTAGATAATGAAATTGACGAAACTGCAACGGCACTTTGTGGTGGAGTTCATTGACGGGTTAACCGCTTTGCAGGGTTCCTGATATTATAATAATTAAATAATTGGTATTGCAACGATACATTAAATAGTGATAAACATTATCATTTATAATTTTATTATAATAATTAATGTATATTAAATATTATACTCTCACAAGTATTATTTTATTTTCACAGATTCTTGAGACTATTATACAACTATTATACTATTAAAGACAATCATACAACTATTATACTATTAGAGACTATTGCACTATCAAAACCATTATTTTATTTTTCCAAATTCTTGAGACCTTTGAGCGATATTTAATTAGAAACAAGAACTAATCGCTGCTGTTTGTTCTCTCTTTGATCCGATAAACACTATTCCAAGAAAAACACGTATATAGTGTTTCTACATGTATAGATCGTCAATGAACTTGGATTCATTTGTAAGCGTCATGTTCCACCATCACAGTTAATTCTTAAGATACTTGTATTTGTATTTTCTTTTAAAATACTAACAATGAAATCATCTGTTTCTCAATGGATAGGACGATTATTAGCAGCGAAGATCGACAACGTTGCTCATCGAAATTTGGGGGAAACGTTGAGGATTCAAATTCGATTCGATTTCGAAACTGATAGCAAGGTCGTCGTGATTTTTACCGGTCGACCAGGCTGTTAAGAAGGAGCGAAGGTCAACGATAACACCGCTATCACGGCCGGCAAACAGCTGTTTGCTTATCGCGTCCCGACATCCATCTTGTTGAACGTAATAGCCGCCGTTTCTGTCCGCGTTGGACAATCTGATCGGGCAAATACCCGTGATTTCCCATATATGCTCGCAATAGTAACCCCTTGGATTCTCGAAATAGCTACTTTTCGCAAAGTCCGCGAATTACGATCTGCGAATCCCACGCGAATGTATCAACAGATACCCTGCCGTGCCCCGCGATAAATGTACCTTTGCTTGATCCTCGTTCGCTGTTCTCGAGGATCAACGTTCCCCCATTCCCTGTTACTGCGTCTTTCTCGATTTTTTGTACCCGATACTTTCAACTGGCGCTTGGAACTTTTTTTTTTTCTTCTTTCATGTGCTACAAACTCTTTCAAATTGAAGTGAAATATTACCATGTTCGATGCAGCAATCGTATATACCTATTCGTACTCTATTCTTGTGGTTTTCCATCTTCTAATATTTTATATTATTCTATTGCCTATTTCCTTTAACAGTTTTTGAAACTAGCGAATGAGTCCGCTGTTCTGCGGCTCATTGGCTCAAAATGAAATTGAAATACAAAACTGAAAGTCACGTGTTTGCAAATAATCGCATTATTTTATTTGTGACGTAGCGGCTGTAGGACTCCTCAAATACGGGTTTCGAACACTCGACTAGCAAGAGCCGCGAGTGGCTGCGCGCCTAGCGTCGATGTCCTGCCGATCTTCGACGTTAAGCAGCAGAGTGTTGCGGACCCCGCTAGGATGGGTGGACCAGCCTAGTAGGTTTTTTAGTTACAACAATAAGCGTTCTCGGGTAAGGAGTCGCTGCCATCAGCCCCACTGATAGATGGATAAGTCTAGGCAGAGTGACTCCGAGACGAAACGCAAAACTATCGCTTTCTCTCCCTCACTCCCACTCCTTCTCCGAATTTAGAGTTTTGTTGAGTTCGGTTAGAGTCAGTCAGTGAATAGGCAGTACATAGTGTCAAGTACACAGAGTACACGGTTCGTAACAAAAAGTAACGCGCGCTCGCACATCAAGTGACTACTCGCCCGTCATTCAGTTAGCTGATGTAAGCGAAGTTCCGAATAAAGTATTTCAACACTAAGAACACTAGTCTCAATTACAAAAATGGAAAATTGTTGCGATAAATGTAACTTGAGGAAGGAACCAAGGATGAATCACACATTCGTACACCTCCAAAAATTTGACGATTGTCCGCGGTAAAAGGGAAAATTCGCACTTGAGACCATCGATGGCTGCGATAGTTGCTACGAAGAAAATAAAAGAGCTTAGAGGGCTGCACGGAACGAGAAACACGGGGCAGACAATACACGGAATAGACGGGGAAGCTGTACACGCGCAGAGGAATCCCGGTGCACACGACAGCAAATTCACTTAAGGCGGGAAACTATGTTCGCGCAGAAAGTTCGGCGGGGAGTCTCGCGAAGGGGGGCCTCCGAGCATTTAACTTCGCTGACCCAAACAGCTTGCCAAACTGTTGGATCTCGGGCGTGTGCGTGCGGCAAATTGAACAACGTAATTGCCGAAAATTTAATCGCGCATTACGCGCTCGAAATCCTATCCTCTGTTTATAGCGAATCGCATTAGCCAAAGTTTCCGTTTATACACTGTCCAGACGGATCTATCGCCAAAGTATCGGCTCATCGCCGCTGGACGAATCGTACGAATAAGCGCAAATGTAACGAGATTTGTTTGCAATCGTGCTGGTCTACGTGCATTTGTAAATTTTTAACATTCGAAGGGGAAAGAAAGATTTGAAATGTTTTATAAAGCTGTGAAATATTGTCGATTCAGTGGAATTTAGAAAATTCCCAAGATTTTCAGTGGAAATGAATTTACATTCGTTTTATTTTACAATCACCATGGGTATATAATTCTGATGTAAAGTGTGTTGTTATTATTGTTATTATTGTTAGAACCAGAGTAAGTTTTATTCACTTTATTGCACGTATGCTAATTGTAAAATTGTGTTTCTTGACTCACTTACGCGTTCTTTTCAACAAATAAACACTCTAAGAAGCATTGTCAAATACTTTACAAATGGCCCATTCTGCATTGGAAATCAAATTAATTTAACTTTGGATTTGATAATGATAAAGTTGTTCAATTTTGAAATTTTGGGTTTAAAGTGCAAAAGTAGAAAATAAACTCTTACTTTGATGTAATTCTGTGATCTTACAGACATCAAGGGTTAACCGATAAATTAATCAAAGTTCTCAAAGTGTCCAAAATTTTCCTTTCAAATATCCCAAGTACGAGAAGTACTCACAAGCGTTTCTTCCAATTTCTTCTTCTCTTTAATACCAGGAGATATATTTCTAGGAAATATAAACCGCAGAACTTTATGCAAAATGCGTAAGATCAGAATCTTGGTAAGAATGAAACTTGGAAGTCCAGCCAGGTAGTTGCCTTTGTCACGTGTTCCAGCGTTTATCGAGATAAATGAATCCATCCCCAGTAACCCACATAAAAGTTTTGAAAATTAACTGTGGACACGCGAACCTGTCTTGCCACAGACCCGCCTGCATTCTTTACTCTCTTCCTTCTTGCTTCCACTTTTTGTATTCTTAAAAAAATAAACGCCCGCTTCCGTTCCGTGTAATAACAAGTGGAACTTTTGCAATAACAATTAATTATTTACGGCCACAGTCCCGTTACATCCTTGAAATGAGAGATACTTGTGAGAGTGGGTAGCTAATTAGGGCTCTTTTCCGTCTGATAAGCAACTTGAACTGGAGCAGTTTCGATAAAAGTTAAATCTGAAGAGAATTAATGGCAATTCTCCGGGAAAATTGTTTGCATTTAACAAATTGCATTTCAGCAGTCGTGGAATATCTTGTAAAAAAATCTCATATTCTGGATGACTCTGCCATACACAGAAACTCTTTTTACTTTTTGAAAGAAATGAATTCTCCCCAGCATTTTAAGAATTCACGTAGCAAAGTTTCAATGTTTAAAAATGGTAGCATCGCAAACGAAATATTCATTTGCTTCTCTTCTGAAACTGCAAATTCTTACGCTCATCTAATTTCTCGGATGTGTAATCATAAAAATATTTTCCTCTCTCTATGAATAATATATATATATATATATTTGGCTCGAGGCTTGGACTCTTTTCAGTAGAAAATTTGACAATAAGCAAGAAAGAAAGGGATTATAATCGCACGTAGAAGTTGAAAATGCAACAACAGCGGCAATAAAATCGATAAACGCAAGGGAAACGTCGCGATGCGAGCAACGAAGTCATTCATTTGCTCAACCGCGTGCCAGGGTGTGATTGTTCTTCCGGTTTAATTCACTCGCGACCGGAAGGCTCCAATCCATACGTAATAACGTCGTCGCTTATTAAATCTCGCCGCTGTCTATGAGGAGATTCAAATTCCGCGAGGAAGGAAACAGTGGAACTTCCGACCGAAGGGACAAATTGCGGCAGGGAATTCTGTGGATTTTACGCTGTTTAATTCTCTCGGTCGCGTCTTGCGCGGTGACGCTTTCTGTTGCGGTTTTCTTTAAGAGGGTAGACCTACTCTAAGGATAGATCTCTCTCATCCGAATGAAAAGTTTTCAATTCTTTCGAGATGTGCAAATTTTCTGACTTTCAGCTCTACTCTTCAATTTCCGTTTTTCTTTCTTTCAATGTCAAAATGTTCGTCAATGTGAAATCCCTTTGAAAAGACACGTCAGCCAAAAATTGACGAAGTTTGCCAACTTTTTTTTTTGGAAATAATCAATGAATGATCAAGAATCTTTGATTTCTTCCTCGAATCGCTCATTTTTAATCAGTCGTTCGAAATGGTGTTGTGTTAGGTTAGGTTACATCCAAACAGTCGCAATCCTATCGTGTTGCAAGAAGAGAGAAATATCCCTCGAGATTTGCGTGATCTTGTTCCCAAACTGTCCCTTAACTTCGTTATTCCACGACAGAAGGAAGAGAAGGGAAGAGAAAAATGTGAAAAGATGGCGCTCGCAGCAACCCGAGCCTTTTAAAAACGAATTAAAACTCATTTGGAATTTCTATTCTCTCTTCTCGTCGCGGAGAATAGAATCTCTCATTATGCAGATAGGACTGAATTTGCAAACGTCCCTGATCGAAGAAACGTGGAACGATTCGTGAAGTTGGCTCGTTTTAACGATGGATTTAAAACCATGGCTGACGAACCCGTGAGCCAAACCGCAGGGACCTAACCTATCAAACCGACGAGTATACCTTTGATGCTGTTTAACTTCTAGCTGAATTAGCTAGCTTCTATCCACCTACGGGCTTGTTCTCTGCGCATTGTTCTCCTTCGATCTAACTCGACGTCGTTTACATTTCGCTGTGGTTCTGGTTAATATTTAAATTGCACGCTGCTCAAGGTGAGCTTCCTCAAGTGGAGTAAATTAGTCGACAAAATCTGATGACATTATGCACGTGTATTTGTAAATAGCCACATTCAAAATTAATTCGTAACTTTTTTAATTTCAAAGTCAGCACAAGTCAGCCTTGTAAAATAGAAAAGGGAAATATTACAATTTTGCGTTACAAAATTGGAAAATATCCAACTTTTATTCGCCATTAAGGAAATGTTTCCGTTCAAATGGTATTTCGTAGTTTATAGTTCGTTCTTCTCCGATTTGCGTATGCGGGCAGGATTTGAAATTAATTATGGTGTACAGGTGGTATATAATGCAATAAGTCCATTACATCGTTGTACTTTAGTGTCGCAATATTATTATAATTTGCATCCCAATTCATTGATATGTTTTACAGAACATTTTGTATGGTTCTCTGTTCTCAAAAATCGCATCCAACGTATTTTCAACCAATTTACCCTCTTTCCGTTAGTATTAAGGAACGAATGTTACGAAGGATGAATGGAAGGACGCTGTGGAAGGATTTTGGGTAAGGAGTGGGGTGAGAGAGAAAGCGATAGTTTTGCGTTTCTTCTCGGAATTCACTGCCTAGACTCTCATCAGTGGGGCTGATGGCAGAGCGACTCCTTACCCCAGACGCTTGTGTTGTAACTAAACCTACTAAGGCTGGTCCACCCATCCTAGCGGGGTTCCGCACACTGCTGCTTAACGTCGAAGATCGGTAGGACTTGCTTGTGCTAGTCGAGTGTTCGAAACCCGTATTTGAGGAATCCTCGGCCGCTACGGTATTTTTCAACCTTCTGAAAACCGAATCCTCTAAAAGTTTAGTTGAAACGAATCATTATTATTTAAAAAATCACTGTCTGGGCTAGTCCAACTACTACCTTAACAATAAGAAACGTAGCTTTTATCTCATAAAACTTTACTGCGTAATATCCCAGCTTCGCATCAGTTTGAAACTTTTAAAATGGGACTCGAGCCACTTTCAAACTGAAAAAAATCTTTCTGTCAATTTTCTGTATACAAAATCTCAGTGATTCTAAATATGTTAGTTGCAACGTAAAAATGAAAAGAATCACGTAGGTACGTAGATATTAAAACAGCCAGCTGGATTCCTTTGGAAAGCGGACTTGGGCTCGTGCGAAATTCAAAGACGTATAAACCGCGTTACAGTTTCGTTCACTGGTGCAAGGTTGCACGAGATGCTCCTCGCAACGGCGGGGAAAAGGTACTACTCCGTGTGTCGATACCGTGAGATATTCGGGCGATTTCTCTCTCATCCGGCGGTATTTGAGATCGTTAGCGTTCCCCGCGAAAGAAAGTAATACCGTTCTCGCGTGTGACTCGTGGAACGCGAGTTCCAAGCTGGGTCCTGCGGCAAGTAGGTTTAACTCGACTCAAACTGCCCCTTTATTGCGGGCTATTCGTCAAGGAGGGCAACTTACGAACCTCCTTTCCTCTCCGTCCGTGAAAAGTGAATTATCCGCCTGGAACGCGCCTGCCCATTGTTACGTTTCGTCTTTATCTCCGCCCGACAGTATCCTCGCGTGCCACGAGCAACCAAGATTTCAAACGATCCCATCCTGTTTTACGACTGAACGTGTTGCTAGCGTGTGAACTCTCGATCGGCAGATACGGGAGGGAATCGTTTTTCGTAAATGAAACTCAATTTTATTAGAATGGAGAGGGGAAGAGTAACGTCCGCGTACGCAGACGATGGACAAGGAGGCGAATTGAAATTTATATTTGATCCTTTTCTTCGTCGATCCTTCGATCGAGTTCTTTCCATTGGGTGTAAAAGAGCAATTGCAAATGAGAGGATTGAAAGAGATAAATGTTAATTCAGTTTGAACTTCGAGAGTCCAAGCGGCGGTTTTAATCATGGAAATTTCGACTTGGTAACTGATATACTAGGCGGATGAACTAGCGAGGTTCCTCGTCGTAAGACCTGTAGTTTAACGTTTGCGAGCTTCGACGCGTGTTTATAATATTCGACGTTAGTTTCACAGCGGTTGCGGATGATTTTAACGACTATCCCCTCGCCCGGTTACCGCGCCCGTGTATATTTGCTTACAGATATTTGGTATTTTCATAAAATCCCTGGCAGAATTTACGGGCTCGTCGGATTGCATAGGTAGGAATTATACCGACCGCAAATTTTATGGGGGTTGTTGGCTTAGAGGTTAATTTCGCTCTA
>KQ435794.1:10487669-10518003 GCA_001276565.1 Melipona quadrifasciata | reverse complement strand
AAATTAACCAGCTCGGCGAGTGAGAAAAATCCTTCGTGACTGTTTCCTTCGGCTCACTCGCCTTTCAAATTCCGCGTCATCAAACGTGCTTTGTTTCGCTCCCGTTAAAATTTAATCTGCCATTCGGTTAACTCTCTTATTGTTCAATCCACTGTTTAACTTCTCGATCGGGAACAAAATCTGCTGCAACTGTTTTCGATGTCCGTTCCATCGCTTTCGCGTATTTCGAGATACGTATATATTTCGTGGAACAAAACGTTTGACAGGGTCTTCAGAATCTGTCACGTGAAAAACATTTGTGCAATATTTGCAGTTGCAGAGGATCGAACTGAAATCGAAAATTCGATCGGTGACATTCTTAAAAACCGACGACGAAAGAAAGAGAGTTGAAATTTGTTGGACAGTCTGACGGAATGGAGGATTCTCGAGGAGTGAGAACGACTTCCCGAGAGGCGGATGATAAAACGAAACGTCGAAACGAGCAACGCTTCCTCTTTAACGTGCCCGCGGTGGGAGCTGAAACGAAAGGGGTGCGCAAGCCATGATTTCAACCCCGTGGCGTATCCCAAGTTAAACAACCAACCGCTGTTTCCCCGACATGTCGAGTTTCCTATAGCGCCGCGAAATTATGAATCCAAATTCGTTGCGCAAACTTGCTCGACGTCGAAATAACATTCCTACGCAGCTGCGCGTTCGTTGCTCAACCCCGCCGCCAAAGATCTCGCGTTTCTTCGAGACGCACAAATACGTTTTCTCGGATCGGTCCCTCGATTGTTCGGCGGCTCTCTCCTCTGCGAATCGCGTTGCACGCTCGTTAGACGTGTTCATTCGCGAGACTGTGCTATTCAAATAAATTATTAGAGAAGAACTTGCGAAGATGAAAAGTGCAGTGATTTGATTTCATCAAAGAATGTAGTTTTTCCTCTTATCCTGGTGTTTCTTGCATAGAGCGTTCCTCAACGTATACGTTTGTGAAATCGTGTACTTTGTCTTTACATCACACAAGATTCGCATTGTCATATTGTTACGTTATGATTATATATAACAGTAGGTGTTCTGGATCGGAACAGGACACTCTAGGTTCTTGGAATACTCTAACCTGCGGAGAAGTGCCAGATGCCCTGGCACGTGCCTATTTATGGGTCCTTCATCTTACCCTGAGAGGCAGAGTTAGAAAGTCTAGGAATTCTAAGAAAGTCTCTTAAGGGATAGACAAAGGGGGTCATTTCGTGACACAATAAATATGCCGTCCCTCAACACGCGGGTTCAGTCTATCAGAATCATTCGAGTCAATCAGTTCTTACGAGACACTTGTTACACATCACGCAACAATCGTATACAGTTAGTGAAATACAAGTCTTGAGAAACCTAAAACCGACATTTTTCGCGGTATCTCTCCGACTGCTGTAAAAGGCGAAACGAGAGAACCTCAGCGAAGCGGGCCAGCAATCTCCCAAGATTCACCGTCGCGCTGATGCAGTAGGAATTATTTGAAATTGCCAATGTCACAACCAACAGGATTCATTTCTTCTTCTGTGTCAATAATACACGCTTTTCATCTTTTTCGCCACTGAATCAATTAGAAAAAGTGAAAGAGAAAAAGAAAAGAGTAAGATCATCGCGCAATGGCAAGATTCCACAAGAAGAAGACGTCTAGATAGTCGACAGAGGTAGCTTTCGTAATCGTTGTTTCGAACAAGTTCAAACGGTCGTTCGACTCGCGTCGTCGTCGTTCGTGCGTTAACTTGCGACCTTTCTTCTTTTCGCGTGGCGGAACGAAGAAATTTATTCGCCTTTGCCCCCGTCCCCGATCGCTCTTTGTACCAGCAATTCTTATAATTGCGCGCCGTTGCTCGTGCACCTCCGTGCGTTTGCCCCCGTAACAGCCCTTAACGACTCTGTTTTGTAATTTCATCAATCGAGCGTGTCGTCTGCTCTCCGACTGTTCGTCTGCGACGATTTTTGCCAGTGTATCGGAAAAACTCGACCCGTAGAATGAAGGTAATTGGTCGGCGGCTGTTCTGCTTCAGATGTCAATTGTTTCAACGAAACAGAGCACCGGCATTTTGACGAGTGAAATGTTTGTTGGACGTCGTTGAGTAAAGTCGCAAGTCGGAGAACAGTATCTTACCTTGTTTCACATTAGAAGCTGATTTATCTGTGCGTGTTATAAACACCAATCTCTTTTGAAAGATCCAAAAAGGTTTGTTTGATTTTTGACAGATTCTTTGACGACTGCCTTTTTCTTGATTTTCTTGAATTTTTTTTTGAAAGATAAGAACGACTGTTTATTGCTATCTTCACGCGAAGGGAAGAGTTGTAAAACAAATTTATCATAGATTCGTTAAACGTTGAGCTTAAAAGGGACAGTTTGAATCTGTAGGATGTCGCGAGGACAATTATTAAATAAAGGGGACGTAATACTGCGCAGGTTGTGAGAAAGAAGAATCTGCGAGGTTCCACTGAAATTGCTGCGTAAATTTCAACGTGAAGAGAGCGTTACGTGATAATTTCTTCGCAGAATGTGAGCCACGTTCATCCACCGAGAGGAGCATTCGTTCACTGGACAGATTATCCCGTCTTATCTTATTTTAAAAGATATTCGTTTTTAAAGGAGCAAACGGACTTCCCTCTCCTGTTCTTCACATTTTCCAGTTAGAAAACTCGCGCCGGTACGATGGAACAGATTTCCTCGAAGGGAAGTTTTCGATTACAGTTCTACAGCTTACTCGGCGTATTCGTCGAAAGCTCGGGATATAGGTGCGCGCATAGTGCTAAGTAACCAGAACAAGTAATTATTTCAGCATAAATTACAACTTGCTGCTACGGACGTTTGAATCTGAGATCTTGACGTCTGAGTTAGTAATTAACCTGTTACGTTTTTCGTACCAGCTGCTTCCCATTCGTTGCGAACAATTTCTCGCGGTTGAAGCGAAAAATATACAGACGAAAGTTTGAAAGACCAATCGTGCGAGATAGGATGTAATTTTTGGAAAATATTCAGCGAGAGCAATGGAAAGGCCGAAAGACTCTGACGCAAAGATTGCTTGATTAGTGAACAAAAGTACTCGTAAATTTCGCAGTTAATTGTTACTGTAACAAACAAAATAAAATTTACTGAAGGTTTTTCAACGTAAAAATTAAAAATTAAGGACAAAAGTTTTTCGAAATCCATATTGTTAAATAATATTATAAGTGAAATAGCGTTGCGGGCTACTGTAAAGAATATTAATCGATTGCTTGATTAGTGAACAAAAGTACTCGTAAATTTCGCAGTTAATTGTTACTGTAACAAACAAAATAAAATTTACTGAAGGTTTTTCAACGTAAAAATTAAAAATTAAGGACAAAAGTTTTTCGAAATCCATGTTGTTAAATAATATTAAGTGAAATAGCGTTGCGGGCACTGTTAAAGAATATTAATCGTTTGAATTCAATTCTTCGCTAGTCAATGTCACACAGAGAAAAATCAATTTCAAACAAGTATTAATTTTAAATTCGTCCAATGATAATTTCAAACGTAATGTATTCATAGGACATATGTATGCAAATACAAGATATGAATACGTTAATTATAATTTAATATCACGAGCGGAATAGAAGAAATTTTTATCATCAGGGCAGGTATTATCGAACGACGGATAATTTTATACTGACGCACGCGTCGGGTTAAATTTGACAATTTCAACAGCATATGTATCTTCGTCTATGTACGCGAAGCATATTGATTGAAACTTTAGCCTGTCGAGTTATTTTAGAAGGGAATATGATGTATTGATCTTACTTAAATATTGCATTTTTACTATTGAATTTATTTCATAGGATTAAACAGAATTATACAGCTGTGTGATCACTTATTACAGTTACTCTTCCCCTTCGTGTTCAAATTTCGATATTGGATTTCTCGTTTGTTGGATAGTTCAATTTTCTAAATTATTTTTTTAATGCGCAATGACCGAACTTAATTTTAAAAATCATTCTCTTTTAACAGCACGTCTCTGTTTCTTAGAGGCAAATTTTGGAATTATGTCCTTCTTTTATTCGAATATTTAATTTCGTGAGATATTCTGGTTCGCGCGTGCGTAACAATTGGAGAAAAGAGTTAATAAACAAGTGTTTCGTGGTCTCGAAACGGCGCCAAACGCGGACAAACATTTCCCCAAACGACGAGAACGATACATGACGCCAGGTTGTAGAATCGATTGTTCAAAGTTAGTTTTGCGTCTGTGAGCGTCGTCACGAGCAAACGGGGAAACAGCATGGACGTGTCCTTCGAACACGTTCGTCGTTGATTGTTAACGAAATGAAACGCAAACGGAATGAAAAATCACGGGGCGGGACGGGCGCGGAGACGCCCGGCAAAGGAAAAATAGCAGACGCTCCACTTGAAACTCATTACTATCGATTGTCGATAGCGCGATTGTAGCAGGGAAATGGCGGAGAAGTTGGGGCGATTCCTCGCACGACGCGCGAACCTTTCACGTCGTTAATTGGATTTCGGCAAACGCACGCAAACAACAACGTGACAGAATGCGTTCCACATGCTGGTCCAGCGGGCTGTGTAACGAAAGCATTGACGAAGATCAACTATCGCGTTGTTGGCCGTGGATGACTTATCGGGGTCAAATGTGAGACACGGCAAAGACCAGGCAGGCCGTCGGATCACGTAGGAGAACCGTTCGATCGATCGCAGATTCAGTTGAAGAATTAACGACGGGACGCAGTGATTGACAGACTATTTCTAGCTACAGTTGCTCACTCGCTGCAGAGCGTTGTATTTGAACACTTGCAGGAATCCCTTATGAATACATCCTGAAATTTCATTGACGCTGTAATGTATAATAAGATTGTGATAATATTGGAGGTTCGAAACAAATCTAAAACCTTCGTGTAATCACAAGACGTTTAATGCAAGTGTACATTTCAGACGTAAGAAAATTATTTAAACGCGTATAACGCAGCTTGAGCATCATAAACAGTTATCCATTACGTGAATAAGTGTCCAGTGAGACTATATCATCGCACAGTTTAGACCAGTTTGTACCAATACTGACTTTTAGAAAATGCACTTCACGATAATGCAATATGTTCATAATAATTTTTACTTGCGACAAACATCTTGCGTTCCGTGTGCATGTACATTTTCTGATCGATATCAAATCATATCGTATAAATTATACTCGAATTACACCGCGACAATTATAACGTGACAGCGTTAATGTTTCTTCGAAGCGAACTGATTATCCGTCAACCTGAAACATCGACGGAAGTGTTAGTTGCAATTCGCATTCACGGGGCGGCGAACAATTTTTGTCCACGCGAGAACTTTGATCGCCGTCGGCCGATTAAGCCTGCGTTCCCGTCGAATGACATTGGCCGACGGACCGAGAGCATAGATAGATGGTTAAGGGAGATTAAAATAGTCGCCAGAGGAGGGAGACGAAGGACGCGCACTCCGCCAGAGCCAGGGAATTAGTATGCGGCGGCTGTCGCGCAACCCCCGACGCCGCCGCCGCCGACGACGACGACGACGACGATGACGGCTTCCTACACCTTTCGCCCGACCCTGGACCAGCCAGGCTCTAGACCGTTAATTTTCCATCCCGTGACTCCAATCAATCTTACCGCCCGTCACCGACTCTCTCCCCCTTCCCGTCGTTTCACCTCCGGCCTTGACACGTCATCGCCTCCCGCCGCTCCGCGTGTTCCGGTCATTCTCGCCGCGATTTCTGACACCGTCACGAGGAGTCCACTAAATACCCGAGAGGACGTGTCGTTTGTCCGCGCTGACGCGTCCACGGGAAACGCCGAACGGTAGGAGACGACTGGTTCCGAAAGCAGTTCATCTTTGGACGTTGCTTGCGACTTTGTCAAACATTGTCGGACACGCGGAGGTTTGCGTTCGCGTTACTGTGTATATCGCTATCGTAGCGTGGACACTGGATGATAAAGATTCGACGAATTATACGAAATTATAGAAAGGAACGAAACGTGTCACTCACGTGTTTCGGAGCCTAATTTTCATTTGGAGTTTCAACGATTCCAGGATTTGCGAAGCGTTTGCGTACGTTGAGGCAGGTTGTTCTGTAACAGAAAAGCAACGTAGACATGTATAGATAACCACGAAAATATTCAAATACCCGTGGCAAGTATTTCTATGAAGTATTCCAATATTTTTCATTGACACTGTGTCATGATTATATAATAGCAGCGAAAGTTTGAAATGAATCTGAGAGTATCTATAGAAATTACAGAGTATCTGTAGTATACATTTCGTAGAGGGGATCACACAAGCATTGAAACAGAATAAACCGAAATATTCAGCGAAGCAATAACGAGATTATTATGTGTATATACTGATCTTTTGTTAAATGTTCGCCATCTCGTAACCTCTACGCACTTCATCTTCAGATTTCAAATTTTCAACCACGACAACGATGAATCTTTTCAGAATTTTCCACTTTTCGACTCGTCTCCGCCTATTGCCAAGCAAGTCATTGTACAGACCGGCCCGACAAAACTTTGTTCAAATTAAAAAGCGCTTCGTTTTCTTTCAATCTCCTCCGTTCCGATACCTTCTTTCGTCGACGTCCGTTAAGAACCGTCGATAATATTCGCCAAACGTAGCAATTTCGTTCGGCAGATGTTCCCGTTCTAATCTCCATTAGCGAAGCCACAACGCAAATTTCGTGGCGATCTAATTCGCGCCACAAATCCTGTTACCCGTCCTCGACGTCGGCGTTCACACTATCTTCGTAACGACTGCTAATAATCAGCTGGCGCAGGGAGCAGCAATTCCCTGTCACCTTTCGGCAGACGCCGGCTGACAAGTAGATCGATACGTCACGAGACGTGTGAATAGGAACGCGGGTCGGTAATTATCAAAGAGGGACGTCGCATCGCGATCAAGAGATGTTCGAGTAGCCGTGATAGAGACGACGTAAGGGAGACTGTGCCAGTTACAGCCTGGTACAGTCCTGACGACTGCGAGACGATGGTTTTTACATTTATTTCGCGTTAATTTTGACGAAACCGAGAAGAAACATTTAGAAAGATGAAGAGCTCGTTGGGTTTAAGAAAGCTAGGAAGTAATAGTCGATGAAAGAAGCGGCAACATCCTCCTACGCCGTGCAAAGATCTTTTTGTTTGACAGAGTTCGTAGAAGCGGGATGAAAGAGAGTGTGGATATCAACTGGAACAAGCAAAATTCATAATCTAGTACAAGATTTCTACCACAAGTAGATAAGACAGGAATAGGAAGGGAAAAACTATTCTGACCCAGTCTACGATCGCTCAAAAATTACTCGAGATTACGTTTATGCAGCCGATGCTGCGAACAATAAATCACGATAAATCATTCGGATGAAATAACGGATGGAAATTTTATAAAGAAAGAGCGGAAAATAAACACCGCTATCAATTCTAACAAGCCCAATACGATCCCCAAGTCCTTTCGTGTGTTTGAGTCTTAAACCAAATCCTTTTCAAACTCGGCAACGCTTGATATCGTATGAAGGTCGATCGAAAAGTCGACGCGTCTTAATTTTCCAGATGCAAGAGAACGCGGCGTCGCCGAATCTTGCTCAGATTGGAAATCGATAACTGCAACAATGCCAATAGTCGGGCTGCAACGCATAACAATAACCAAAAGATCGACGCGCAAATGACGTCGTATCGCCGGCGTGTCGTGGCTTTTCATCGCGGTGTTCGCCGTCGTTTTGGGTTAATTGGATCAAACGAACGATCATTTCGCTCCCTCTCCGCCCGACACGTCAACAGGGGATTCAATTACGAGTAATTACAGACGCGAGGAGAGGGTATCTACATAAGGCAGCGACAATCCGCCATTGTTCTGAGATATTCGATCGCGCATCCCGCGAGTAACGAAGCCGGCAATTTCCCGGTTGTCCTATCACGCTGATTCGATGATAACGACGCCCGGCCAAATTATTTCCTGGCCATCTCGTTCGCCCCGTGCACGCTCGGGTTAACGATCGCGGCCGGCCGGTATTGCGGCATCATCGGACCCGGGAATTATGTTCCCCGAATTGGGACGAAGAGGGAAATCAGCCGGCAGTTTGCACGGTGCCTTCGACGGAACGAGGGCTCGCCGATGATTTTGTGGGATTGCCGTTGATGATTGATTGGAGGGAAAATTTCCGATAGATCCGCGCGGAAAGTTTCGCTGTTCGGTGTATTGATTGAAAGGTCGAGTTCGTGGAAACCGATTCGAGGATATCTATTATCGGATGAACGATGATGCTTCGTTACAGAAAAGCGAGCACGCGTGAACAGACCGACGGCGGCGGGCAATAAACACGGACAGAGAGGTAATTAGCTCGGAACGTTGCGAGGAAAGAACTTGTACGTTTGTGAATATCTTTTTCCATCTAATTTTTGTGTTTCAATTTCTTTCGTGTCAAAATAATTGTGTCGTATAAAACGGAAAAATAGAATGAAATTGGAAAATTTTTCCCCGATTGAAATTTGCAATTAACAGAGATAGTTTACGTGGATGGAAACTTGAAATCATTGATCTTCTTCTGCTTGCCACGGAGATAATCTCAGCTCAGCCATTTTGCAGACGAAAGAAAGACGAGCGTTCCGCGGGATTCGTATAATAAACGGCTCGTCAGAAATTTCCTTTCAATTTCATTCTTTCGCAAGAATGCAACAATTCCGTCGACCCGTGTTGTTTTAACGTCGGCGCTTTGATAATAAATGTAGACCACTCGTCACAAGCGCTAAAGTCACTTGTACAAAGTTTGCCCCTACGTTTAGATTCGATCGAACGTTTGTAAACGGAGTTATAAACTTTCGCTGGTAATAGATAGAATCATGAAAATGAAGTTAAGGGGAAGGGTAAGAGAATCAGTTGATGGATGACGAACTTTCGTCAACCGTTAACGCAATCACGCGTCGCCGTGCTCGATTTTCACTTCGACATCGAAATTCGCTCGTAATTTGATTCCCTTTTTCCGCTCGTTAAATGTGGAACACCTCTTCTGCTACAAACTTGATCAATTATATTGTATTTATACACGGTAATAACGATATACACAGTGGCTGACAAAAGAGGAACACTGTAAGTGTTCAGATGTACAGTTGCTGAGAAAAGAGCAACACTGTAAGTGTTACACCAAGCATTGTACTATTTATCTAAATCTACTAAATATTACGTTACTTAATTTTAATATCAGTGACGGTAATTTATCCTGATATACGTTATTTTATTTCATACCATACCTTATTCTACTTTACTATATTTTAATATTAGTGATAGTAATCTATCCTGATATAATTTATTCTATTTTATACTATATACTATTTTTCATTTTATACTATATTTTTATTACTACATTGATTCGTTGCTCTTGTCAAATATAATTCAGTTTTTGAAAGAACATAGCATTTACATCTTAAACTTTCTTTTGATCGTCACTATGTCTACAAACAGCATTTTTCGATAGGCAACAATGTAACAAAAAATTACAATTAAACGTTTTTGTATCTTTGATAAAATGTGAAATTGTGAATACATATTTCTATCACAACCCCGAATTCATAAAGACGATACAACATAATCTTGTTGTGATCGAATGCATTACAGATTTGTATATCAAGTGTTCGATCAAATCTTATTCACAAACGTGCTGAGATATCATCATTCACGTAGAACGGATTTAAATGAACTTCTAATTATGTAAAAATTTCTTGCGCGAATATTAGCACATCTTTGACTCCCAAGATGTTGTATTGAATCAAATGTATATTACAATTCCGTCATGAGATACGATTCCGGAATAAATTTCGGAGAAACGAAATTAATAATAACTGTCAGAAAATAATAATTGGAAAATTTAGAGTGGACGCGAAAAGGAACATTGCGTAAATAATGAACAGGTTCAATTGCGGGAAATTTCTTCGACCAGGGAAGTCTGTGTAGCTTTAGACAGGAGACTAGGTAAAAGTTTCCAATGAACTTTTTATTGCGCAGCTCCTTTGGGAACGATGGAAATAGGCTATTCTCTCGATATTCGATCGCCTCGTTCGCTCTGCTGTCAAAAGGCATAAAAATTGTTACATACGATGCCTGACAACAAGCTACGCGTTTAATCATTTCTCGTCGAAGACGCTTTGACCGATGTCGCACATTTGCTAAAAAAGCAAAGAAACGAATAAGATCTGGGTTCGAGGAATGTATCACTTCCCTTATTCATGCCACAGCTAGTACTTTCGAGATCGAGATTTTAACGCTTCGATCATTTGGGACAAGGAATAGTTCGGCATATTTTTAATCCATTGAAGTCACCCGGATCTCTCGAAAAGCGAAACTTATTTTTCAGTTGTAAAACAAGAATACGTGCCATTTAATTTTCTGACACATGCAGATAACCATCCGAGTGATTCACTTTTTAAACGGGTCTTCAATTATTCGAAAATTTACAAGAGTCGGAGATAACACGAGTGTCACAAGATTGATCTCCAAAGCATGTATTCTTTCACACTGTCGAAGACGTTGCACCACAAGAACTCGCGCCCTTTGTAATCTTTTTTAATACGTCACAAGACTGTCGATGTCACATCACCCATCCCTGTCTTCTTTTTGAGAGACGCGCGAGTTATTAAACGTAACACAGTTAACCCACAATTGAAATCTAAGAAATCAATTCGGGCCTCCTGTTGGTCAATTCTGGGATTTTTAATTTAATTTCATTTTGCTGCTGGAGTATGGATTTCTACGTGAATTGATATTTTCGCGCAAACGAAGGTAAAAAACCAAAATTTCAACCAAAGCAGAGATTTGGATATTTTATGTACTTCTTCAGATTATGTATCCATCCTGTGCGTCACTGAATCTTTTAATTTCTCATAAACGCATAAAGATCCACAGTCTGTTTGTTGCTGATCTTTACCGGAGAGGATGAAAGTAAATAAAAATTGAACGCCCAATTTGAAGAGAATGAAACAAATAAAAACTCAGAGACAGTGAAAACAAGGAAGAATTAACACCTTTAGTATTAATTTTAGTAATCCAACAAAACTTGAATTTAGTTAATTCTTTAAACGTTGGGATTGCTCTCGTGATGACAGTCTTGATTGATTCTCTCTGTTGTTAACCCTCAAATAGCAATAGTTTTACAGATTTCTACAGTAATTAAAGTATCGACGATATAAAATCTCGTTCAGTTTTCATCTCCATCGATCTATCAATCATTTCCCACTCCCCACCAAAATCGCAAGAACGCAGGCAAACAGGGACAGTTTCGATCGCTTGGAACACTTTACAAAATAAAAAAAATAAAGTAAGAGACGAAACGACCAAACTTTCCCCGATGGCTCTGATATTTCCATGTAATTCGAACTGTTGTTTCGCCAAACTTTCCCGTAATTTGATTCGTACGAGTGGAGGAGATTTGTTTGTCGATGCGAGGTAAGCAACGGCGAATAACAAAGGGCGAAGGGAGAAAGGGACGAAGAGGAAAAAGGGATGAATTTCATCGGCGTGCCCGATAAAAACCGAGGTTTCAGCACACGTACAAAGATAATGCAGTTTTATGAGTTCGTGTGGCGTTGCGTATGATAAAGGTGATAAATGTATGGCTTTTTATTAGCGGGGCCGGTCGCCAGTTGCCAGGATGATACAGTTTCCCCGTCCTGGACCGGATATTTATTATACTTATTGAAATGTTGCCGAGTCCACCGACCGATTACGTTTTTATCAATTGGCACGGGTCGTTTCGCCAGTCGAGATAAGATTATGATCGCCAGTTTCAGTTGGTGAACACTCGCTTTCGACTCTGTCATTCTTCTCAGGCTTGTGCGCATGTTGCGTTCTTTCCGCAATTCTTACAATTTCAGACTTGAACTTTTGCGCGTCGCCTGCGATTTTTACGAGTACAAAGGGAAAAGCGTTTCCAAAGAAAGAAGTGTAAATGTTGAATTGCAGAATAAATTGTGTAAATAAATAACTACGAATGAGAGCGGAGAATATTATTTCGGATTGCCTGACATCCAAAAAAACTGCATAGAGAAAAAGAGTGAAATACTTTGGTTGCTCGAAAGGCAAAGTGAAATCACATTTAACGTTGATAAAAAAATTTTACACTTCCTTCCATCTGCCACTGCATCTGCGCTAAGATTAAAAATTCGCGAAGGAATGAACAATTTCTACAAAGTCTAATACCGGTATGAAGCGACACTTCACGGAAGCAGACCAAACAAATAAAAGAGAGCTCGTATCCCTCATCCTAAACGGAAGACCCTTCCTTCGTTCATCGTCTTTCCCAAGCACGTCATATATATTTTTCCGCGCTCTGGCTGATTATGGCGCGATTTAATTCGCAATTTATATTCACTTAGCACACATAAAGCAACGTCCGGCTCTATCACACGCGCCGTTGCTCTCCGCTCGCCGTGTCCAGGAAAACATCCTGGCCAGTATCCTTTCTTTTTCGCCGCGAAAAGAACAAGGGTAGTCGAGAGGGCGGGTCCGTTACAGGCAAAACGCGCTAATTGAAATTAGTACACCGGGCAATATTTGAACAGGTTCCAAGTCCGTCGCGAGGCAACGCGAGGATGAAATTGGATGGAGCGACGGTTCGGGGGAAGGTTGCTGATGGACCGACGAAAAAGGATGATGCTATTAGACTAATTAAGGCGCCTTAAGATTTTAACGAGTTCACTTGCCCCGCCCGGAACTTCCGGACAGTCCGCGCGTGGCGTGTAAAAATCGCTACCGCCCAATTGTCCCCCGCCATCTCCTCCTTCTTTTCCAAAACTCCGGCTTGCGTTAAATTCGACCAAGCAGCAATTCCCCAAAAGTGTTCGAAAGCGTTTCTCGATATCGACTCTTGTTCCGCTCGCGGGCTGTCGGAACAAAAGCTGGATTCTTGGGAAAATTCGCGTATTGGTATACTTGATAGCTAGACTGTGGATTTCTGTGCTTTTTTCAGAAAATTTTCAGAAGCGCAGAGAACTTTTATTTTCTTTAAATGATACTAAAATAAATAAAATAAAAGATAAGCTACGATATAGTACAATGAGAAAAGTAAAAACTGCACGACTTGTACCCCAGTACGATTCGTCTCAACGAAGACGACTTTTGCAAACATTTGAATCGATACGAAACAAATTACAGGCGCGATCGCTCGGTGACCAGACAACGCCACTCCTACTCGAGGTCTACGCCACGCCCCCTCGCGAATCACGTGACCCAAATCGACCAATCGTTAATTTTCGTTGCATCAGCGTTGCACCTGATGTTCTGGGTTACTCCCGCTAAAATCACTTTCAGTGATAATAACATATTATCGACGGTCACTGAACTAAATCCGAATAGGCAACCGACAAAGAAAAGTCGAAGAGTCTAGCAGCAGACACTTACTCGCAGTCACTCGAACGGAAGCGGCTTATTAATGGCGTCTAATGAGGAATTCGATGCATCGAAAGAACGCGGACGCGTTGGCTGGTCCAATCATCAATCAGATGGGGCAAAGTTAAATTGCCGGGACAACGGGTTTTAATATCTCCCGGGAGAAATAAAAGTTGGCGCGATAAATCAAAAGTGAAAAGTCTCTGCTCTCCGACTGTGTATATTTCTCTGTCTGTCTTTCCTCCTTTCCATCTCCCTTTCTTCCCTGTCTTTTTCTCCGCTTCTTCCTTCCGTCTGCCACTCAGCCGCGTTACAAAATGAGGAGTCTTCACTCTATTTCTCTCCGTTGCTCGTCTTCCCTCCGACGCCTCCACCGTTTCCCCGTTTCTTCGTCCTCTCTCGCGTTCTCTCGCCGCCTAATGCCTCTTCTTTCCATCGACGGCTCGCAAAAGTGATAAATGAATTCCTCTCCCCCACCCCTCCCCTTCTCCTGCCTATTTATATCCATGCGTCGAGCCCGCTGCTACCCTTCAAAATTGCATAATCTGCCCCGTAATCATGGAGAACCCGCGAACATCTGCCTTCTGTCGTTCACAACATTTCTCATATTTTCCCTTTCATTTTTAATTTTTGACAATTCGGTGTTTCTCGTAGATAATCGAATTTTGGAATTGCAGGGTGAAATTGCCCAATGTGACATCTCTGTCGTTATGTCTGTTATCGTTTACGATTCTCAACGCCAATTCTTCTCATCAGCAATGATTTCTTGCTTTTTCTTTACGAATCACTTTGCTTCTTCTTCAACACGTGCGATGCGATGCAACGAATTGTTTCACGTTTCCTTGTAAATTTCCTAGACACCCATTCAAATCTTCAAGCCGATTGGTAGTCATCATCGAACTGCGAATTTTTATGCATCTATAAAACGTACTTTCCACAATATTCCATTTTATCCAAAATTACTATTTTCAAAAGTGTGAATTTCAGTCATGTCGTTTCCTAATTGGAATGAAATAACCGTTCTTTGACGGATATGGAGGCGGACACAGAGTTAAAAACGAGTTAAAAACCCGTATAATCGAAGGAATAAGCGTAAATCTCGATAAATTCTCGAGCGGCAACAAAACGAACGGGGGGACGCGGGAGGCGGGCACGCGCGCGACGTAGGAAATTATTTAAATCCCGTTCGCCGCTTTCAATTAATTTTCATCGCGACCCGTCACGATTATCGATCCCACCGTTCCCGAAAGGCAGCCGTTTTATTATTCAGACGGCGTTTCGTCGGCGAATTAACGAGTTCGAGCGGCCACGGTCGCCAGGAATATTTTCGTACGACAGTGTCGTCTAACGTCGTTAACGCGAAATGCCCGCGCGCCTATTATCCATAATATTGGAGCGTTGAACGCGCGAATTCATCGCGGTGTTGTCTCTCCACCGGGATCGTTAACACTGTGTCGCTCGAGGACTTTTGTCCGCTGTTTCATTGCTGAAACGACTTTCATCGCGGGCGAATCAATGCTTTCAATTTAAAAGAAAAAGGAGTCCTGTGGAATTTGAATTCGGACTTTGTCCCTTTGTGCACCGACTACGTTCAAAAGAAAGTGTCACTTTATGTGAAACATTGCTCGTGTCGTTCAACTGTACAGATACAGCAAGGAAACTTGCGGAGTTCTCACAAAAAAACGCTTTCCAAACGTGCAATTTGCATAGCAGGCAGGTCTTGTTCCTTGATATCTACGATTGTTGATCCGAAGTATAAATTTATACAAGTTTCACAGCTGGTGAAAAACACTGTACGAATGACTTTTTGAAATTTCGTAACGTTCGTCATCCTAGTGACGATATTATTGAAAAGACAGTCAGACCATTGACGAACATAATCGAGAAGTCCATTTGCAAAACAAGTCTATGCGTACATGGAACAAGTCCAAATCAAGGTGGCAGTATTAGACGAGACATCCTATCCCATAAGTTTTTTCCCTTTTTTTGATGCGAAATGAATACACGATATTTTTTGTTTAAGATGGATTTATTATGTTATGTATGAACCGTTCTGTTCTATAACCTTCTTCTATCTCTCAGGAAGCCTCATTATGCCCTCTTTCCAAAATTGTTTAAGTTTACTTGTAAAATATTCATCTAGGTTGCGTTTTTATTTCGCTTATGGATTTGAAAGATTTACCACGGAGAGAATTTTTTAACGAGAGGAACAAGTAGTAATCGGATGGCGCAAGGTCTGGGGAGTATGGAGGATGAGGTAGAACGTTCCAATCAAATCCAAAACGTTCCAATCAAATTGTAATCATTTTTGCCTTACGGCTAACGCAACACGCGGTCTTGCATTGTCGTGATGGAAAACGACGCCTCGTCGGTTCGCCAATTTTGGCCGTTTTTCTGCTACTGGCTGCTTTCAATCGATCCAGTTGATTGCAATATTTGTCAGCATTGATCGTACACTACACCTTTCCAGTCCCACCAAATGCACAGAAGAACCTTCTTCGCATGAAGTCCAGGCTTCGCAACAGTTGAAGGTCTATTTTCCTTGGACCAAGTGCGTTTTCGATGCACATTTTGGTAAAAAACCCAAGTCTCGTCTCCAGTGACAAGCCTCTTTAAGAAAGGATCCCTTTCATGTCGCTGGAGAAGCAAATCGCACGTAAAGACGCGGTTCATAAGGCCGGTCTCCGTCAATAGGTGTGGAACCCAAACTTCATATCGATATCCTATCTTGATTAAATGCTTATGCACCGTTGTCTTGGGAATATTAGTGGCATCCACTATCTCACGCACACTATATCGTGGATTTTCAGTGAGCACAGTCTTGATAATGTCCGTATCAGTCGTTGCTGGGCGGCCGCTGCGGTCTTCATCTTTCAACTCGAAATTGCCAGCTGTAAATTTCTTAAACCAATTGCCGACGGTCCTAATAGTGGTAGTACCACTCCCGTAAACGGTGAAAATCTCGTCTGCAGTGTCCTTTGCACTATTGCCTTTTTTAAAGCAACGAAGCATAACGTGCCGCAAATGCATCTTTCGGCTCTCCATATTGAACGGTGCAGAAAAAATGTTAAAAGAGAGTTTGTCACCAACGAAACGTACTTTGAAAGAGCTCTGGGACGACTGAAACCGATGCCATAAACGGCTAAGAGATGAGCCTGCATGTTTATATAAAGACAGCCACTTAGAGTCACTCATAGCGTGGCGCGGAAGAAACTTATGGGACAACCTAATATATAATCTTTCGATATTTTATATCCGACGTCACGTAACAAATTGCAATAGCGTGTTTAGTTGAAAAGATTGAAAAGCGAGGGATTGAACACACGTGTTGGTTGATCGAACGTGACCCAGTTCGCAACTGGCGAAAATTGCACGTACCATCGATTACGTACTGATTTTTCGCGGCAACTCGTAATCGCATGGGTGGCGCGTGCCAGCTAACGATAAGCCTAAACGACGCGAGCAACAGGGGAACGATCCTCTACGAGCTACGACAGCACTAACCGTATCCCCATCTAGCTAGTTTTTAACCTGTAAAGCATGATAGCCTCGAACGTGCAGATGCTTGATATGTAAATGCTCGGTCTCCTTCTGCCTTCGAAGAAATTTCACGTCATCGGGTAATTGCATCCCTGTTTCGTTGGTTTCTTGTCCGCTAAGAAAAGGGTGTTGTAATTGTAAATTGTCTCAGGAGAGGATACTACCTTATGAGCTATTAATTTCAAGATACACGTACTGTTTGATGTAAATGACACATCGATTTTTATCGTAGAAGATTTCGATAATGGAAGTTTGTCGTTCTGACTAAATTGAAGGTTCCCGCGGTAAGAACAAAATTTAAAAAAATATTTTTACAGTCTCGTCTCGTCGCGACATTAATATCACTTCGAGCATGTATTTAGACAAAAAGACAAATTAACGGTATGTATGAAAAAATACTTTTGACTATTTCGCGGATAAAAATTAGTTTTTTCCCGTCTTAACAATCATCTGATAAGAAGGTAGACTTCTAAATTTACCATTTTCTAAGTAGAAGAAAGAGTCACGCGAATTCTATCCGAATACGATCTGCCTTTTTTTTTTAAATTTCGTAATAAAAATAAGCAAATGTACCGCGTAAAGAGAGAAATACACTATTAAGGAAAATCGTGCAATTGTAGAATAAAATAAGTGCACAATAGTAGTATTAAATACACAATTTAATAATATGTTTCTTCTCTATCAATTATTGCATACTACCAAAATATTGAAATGTTCAAAAAAGTTTTACTTATTGTGTTTTCCAATTTGTATTTATAAAACAAATATATATCAATAAAAATGTGACGATACAATATGTGGAAATACATTTCTTTCTCAGTTCAGTTCTTACATGTTGGAGCAATTTTATAAAAATACTAAATATTCAGTAAAAAAATCTAGCATAAAAGTTTGCTTCCTCGTGGGAAAAGAAATATAGACTACCGAGCCGTGATCGCGAGTATAAGAATTTGCAACTGTTTTAATTACTAAATTTCTGAACGACTCTACATGCAATAATTCTATTAGTCAGTTCAGTCGTGCAAGAAGAATTATTGTACGTACGCCAATTACGTAAGTATAAGTAGTACTTTGAGCAGAAAATTAAACTAACTACGAAAGAAGATTGATCGTTGCCAAGCAAGCTAAAATACGTATCGACGTATCTTTCACCACCCAAGCAAGTATCCGACTCTGAAATTCTCGAAAATATTTGTGTATGTACATCTCCCGAAGAAACACTCGAAGCAAAAACAGAACATAGTGTAGCACTTCAACTAACAGAGCAACTAGATATTTCTCTAGTTAGGTACACATTCATTGTATATATATATATATATATATATCTAAAGCATATATCAAAGTTCAAGCCTTAGATAGTTTTCGGATGATTTAACGTCAACAACTAATTCAACATTAATTCAGTAAGTTTAATACAGTTCGACACTGAATACGAAACTCGATGTACGTGTCATCAAAGTTCAAGCGCGAGAACACACGAAATTATTAGTCAGGATGTCAGTATTATCAGAACAGTTCGGAGCAAATGTTTTAAATTAATTCGGGTCAAGTGCTTCAGTTATTTCAATTTCGATTCTTTTTTCATCGTGGCCCTTTGGAGAACGTTTTAAAATATTAGTTACTTTCTATTAAAGAACAGAAAGATCCATCAGTTGAATTGACTGACACGATTGAAAGGTGTAAAACGCGTTAGAAAGATACAAAAAGTGAATAAAAATCATGAATGTACTCTTCCCATCGCATGAGTTATGCGAAATTCCATCTGTTATTAATATCAGGAGGGTGATACGTGAAACATCGTTTTTGAAGTACAATAGATTATGGTACGTACATAGTTAACTATCTTCAAAATATCACACATTATAATAGAAGCAATTATCCTTACGTGATTTAGCACAAATTTCAAATTTATAAGAATTATCAGTTCCAATGTTTAAAAATTCCTGGAACAGTTTTATTAGCACAGTTGCAGTTTATTTTAATTAGTTTGCACGTTACAAAATTGTCTAGACGAAGCTGAAGATATCTTTAATATTTCCAAAGTATAAACTTATTTATAATTATTGATAATAACTTGATATTTTTATCACAGATCATCTTAATACAGCAAAACATGGCAAACCTCTTCTTATATGATTAATAATTGATAACTTCAAACTTCGAAAAAGCTACATTTCGTACGCATCGATCTATTGTTACTGCGTGTTTCAGTTACTTCAATTTACAAATGTCACGGTTTTCTCGAATGGAAAATTTTACCAGATTCTCGTAATCATAACCCATTCAATTATCACATAATCAATAAAGATAAATAATCAATAAAATAAAAATTTGAAAATTTTTAATTTAACGTCAAATCAGTGTTAAATTGAATATTGATCGCTTTCTATATGAGGGCAGGAACGTGAAAGGGTCGAAGAAAAGGCACAAACGATAAATGCTAACAAAAGGTCACGCTATATTCACGTCGAAACGCAAAACGAAACCAGAGCAATGAATAAACTATAAACAGAATAATGAAATGCCACTTCGAGAATTTGCGTAAATAATTCAACGGTATAACTTCGACCTTTCGACCTTTTATACGTATTAAAATATTCTATGTATTTATATAAATCTATGTGCTATATATGTATTTATATAAATCAATTTAATGCAATTTAAATGCTAATTGAAATAGGTAGATTTATAAAATCGTATCTCTGTCTAAATAGGAATTAATATTAATTTTCACAAAAATACCGTATCTTTTCAACAATTGAAAAACTGTAGAAAACACTGTAAGTACCAAATCAAATTTTCAGTAATTGCTATGTTCGTATACGTATATTCTACTTGAAAATAAACATATATCAAGGAAACTTACTTTAGCTTTTCTATATGAATAATCCAGGAACAAATAAGACTGGCGTTTTTTTTTATTTAAATTAAGGTTAGGTTTAGGTAAGGTTGATTAGATTTAGGTTGGACTTGGTATTTAAATAAATAGTAAACCATTTTTCTTCTTCCAGAAAAATTTGACGTTTGGCACTTGTGATGTTTTCTACAGGAATGTCTAACACGTTTCCTTTAACAGGTGGCGTCGTTTTCATTTCTATAAATATTTTAGGATGGTTAAAATAAGATGAACATCTCTTATTGACGATAAAATTTTCACGAATTTAATGTAATGAAACGTTATTGCATCCGATCTCAAATTATCAGATTAACAGTATATACAATATTCGAACATTTACAGAAACGGATTTTTAATTAAACTGAATATCTGCAAGAAATTGATAATCTTTTTCTCTTGAACGATCGATCTTTTTTGTTATACGAAAAGATTTCAACATTTTTGTTAATCGCAAAAAAAAAAAAAAAAGAAAGAATCCGTCATATTGATTGTTTTTGAATTAGCTGCAGAATGGTTTATACGCTTATCCACGCGTAGAGTTAATTTCTATCAAGCCAGGGAAATAATTTAGCCAGTGTGACTCGGTGATGACGAGAGGAGCCAGCCACGTATTTGCATTGTATTCAGCAGACGTAAATACGTCTGGCAAGAGGCATACTTTGTCATTCCATCCTATTTACGTTGGGTAGCGTGCAGATATCTCGGTGGCAGGCACCTTCCGTATACGGGCAATCGCTCAACGTTCCGTGACAAATAACGATGACTTTTTCGTGGCGAACGCGTCATTGTAACGGCGCGCGTTACGTCGTTCGCGTCCGCGTCTGGCGCGGAATTCCGCGCGAATAATTCCGACGAGTCCCTTCCACCGAGACGAGTTCGCTCGGTCTCGGTTCGATAAAGAGCTTGTCACGGAATCAGTCGGTATTTACGCCGTTTCGTAAACGTCGCGAAGGCGAAGCGCGAGGCTTCGAGTTGATAATGGAATTACGCGTTCCAGGAGGAAACAGCGTTCCTTTAAAAACTAATACCCGTCTACACTATCTGTAGTAAGTACTTGGACAATTGGTCAAAGATTCAAATTCTTTCGGATTATGACGGAAGAATGTTTCACTGTCGTTACAATTGGGCATAGATAATCTGCTAAATTGACACTGAAGGAAAGAATATAACGTCTATATCGTTGAAATTTTATGTTTGCATCTGTAATATATTGTCACTGAAAGTGATTTTAGCGGGGGTAATCCAGAAAATCGGGTCACCTCGTCAGGTGCAACGCTGATGCAACGAAAATTAGCGATTGGTTGATTTGGGTCACGTGATTCGTGGAGGCGTGGGGTAGACCTGGTACTGAGCGATCGCGTCTGTGATTTGTTTCGTATCGATTCAAATGTTTGCACATCAATAAAATTTGATGGCAAGAAAGTCAGGACAGTTACTTCTGGGCCTTTCAGTGAGACTATGCTGGTCAATATTATCTATTGCTTTGTAGCATTACTTTTTCGGAATCTATGATTGAAATATTTAAATGAATATCTCTCGATTGAAATATCTTTTATCTGTATGTGGTTAATCGTAACAAGATCAGAGACAAAAATTAGAATTTAAAAAAAATCTCGTTCGAAGAGGTGTTCGATATTTTGCATTTCTTTCTAACAAAACAATTTCTCAGACAGTTTCCAATTTTACTGATAGTGTAAAATCGGGACTCGTTCCTAAGATTTTCAAATTTCTTATTCTATATATTGCATATTCTTATTCTTATATATTCATCCTCTGATACATACTTATTTCAGTACGAAACTAATTTCCAACCCAACCACCATATAGTGTAATATTTTTACGTTAGATACACCATAATTGTATCCATAAATATATCAAAAACTTTCGAAGCCGATATATTTATGAGAGTATTTTACGTATGAAAAACACGCCGAATAAATCGCGAAAAATTATCGCGTTCGGGAACAAAAGTCTCAGACTTTTAATCTCCGACCAACTGCAGCCTCCCACTAAATCCCAAACACTCCGACGTTACGACGTTACGACGTTACGACGACGAAGAACGCGACAAAACGAACGGCGAATAATTAGGAATAATTACTCAGCTGTACTCACCGCGGCGACAGGGTTAGAGAAGCGTGGCAAACGGGCTCGAAGCCGAGTAAGAGTGGATAGGTAGCGCGTAAAATATGATGTGGAGGTTGGCCGGCCTGGCCGGCGCCACGGTGGCTAATACGTTTTGAGGGCGAAGTTAGTAACAGGTGGCGCAATCCATAACGGTCCGTGCAGGTTCCAAGTCGACCCTCTTGCCACCCCCCTCTGTCTTCGCTCTGCTTGCATCGTTGGTTTACCGAGCAACCACCCTCCTCTTAACCGTGTTGCTCCTAAACGGGCCACCGGCGCGCCTACCAGCAGCGCCGCGCGCCACGAGGAGAAACTTTAATTAAAAATAAAAACTTGTTTCTCTCGTTGCAGTGTCGACGCCTCCGAGCACCAGCCCGAGCCCGTCTACCACGGAGATGCCGAAGAAAGGTAAGCTCGTACATCTGACTTAATCGCGGGGAAAATAATATTTTATTCGGCGCGGCGGAGCTTCGCCTCGGCCACCGTTTCGAGGATCCTCCTCTCCGAGACGGTGCGCGCTTCCTTCGTTTCCCTCTTTCCTCTCTTCCTTTCGGTTCGCTTCTGTTTTCACCGCGAATGCAATCTACGACTTCCGTTCGATTTCGCGAGACGTGAATAAATGTAACGATTCAAGCAGATTCGAGTTAAAGGAGAAAGACCGCCAATGTCGACGCGATATTTCTGTTTTTATTCGATTTTAGTTGCAAATATTCAGCAGAGAGAAGACCGGGGCCGGGGTTGATGCGAGGAAAATTATCTAAACACTTACGCATACTCGCTCGATGGAAATTTTACCTTTCGTCGTGTCGTGTGCTTTAAATTTTTTAATGAAATTTCCATTCCACGTGGTAGGTTAATACATTCTTATTATCGTTCTAATTATTCTACATAAAGAATAGTTGATTATTCTGTATATAGAATGGTGATATTCTTTTTCGTAGTTTCATCTGCAACGTACTAAAAATATATATTTGCACGCTTTTTATTAAATTGCCAATTCAACAAAAAAGAGAAAAAAAAAGAAAATGGCAAAAATTAAGAATTTAAAAAATCAAAAGACGTATCCCGCTCGTTATTATTGAAAAATTAAGATTTTTCTTCGTTAAAAGCGGCTAAGAATCTCGAATAAATAGATAACATCCGCGTGATGAAAAATGTTTGAAAGTGTGGCCGATTGATGTGTTTGCCCGTACTCCGTACACAGGATCTCATAAGCGGCTTTAACTTCTGTCAGTTTCCTTAAGGAAGGTAATTTAGTTGCTCAACCGCCGGGGTCGAGCGGCACCGATCTATTATTTATACAACGAACGCTGCGAAGCTTCAACGACCGCGTATATTCCGTTTAAAAAGGAACGAGGTTACCGACTGAACGTTTTAGATATTTATTTCTCGCGAAATCCCCGAAGTAACTGCTATAAAATGCCATTTTCTGTACAGATTGGGAGCTGATGGCCGAAATGAATAACTCTGTTTACGGGAATCCGAGCTCGCTGACGATTCACAACGAGAAAAACATGAAATCAGGTAAACCCATTTGCGGATTGTTCGACCGCGTTCCGCGCAATGTATACGCACGATTAAAATATTACATTATTTTGTTCCTTGGATTAACTCTTTCTCTTTTTTCATGAACGAAATATCTGTGCAACGTTGTTCGTTTGGAGAACACTTTCGATTTTAATCTCACGCTCGCTTTAGCAAACAAAAAAATTTATGATACTTCAAGAAGATTTATTGTCATTAATGCGAGGCTTAATCGATGAATCGCGCGTCCTAATAAGAATTTCTTTATATTTCGTTCAAACTTGGGATACGAAAGACCGAATCACAGCAGAATGAAATGATTGATGTCGCTTTAGAATATAGCGACGATGTATTTCGAGATAAGTAAGATTAACCGTGGGTATTCAATAATTCCCTTTTCCCGCAGTCAACGACTGAAATAACGATTTCAAATTATTAATTTCAGCCTCGTTATTTTCAACTGAATGTTTCGTTTAATAAAATTTGCAAATTTTACCCCTATTTATATCCTTCGGTATAAAAAAGACTCGTTGTTCTTGCAAACAAACTTCATAGCATTCCTTTAAAAAAATGTTACGCGATGTCGTTCGAAGCGTGTCACAGGCACAACCTCGCGTGACGAAATATTATATTTCGTCCACGGATGCGAACGCATTAAAGCGAGTGCGAAGTAAGACGTATTGTTTCGAGGAGCAATACGCGAGAGAGACGAAATTTATAGTCGAGCGTGCGGCCGAGAACGCCGAGAAAACGGAACGTCGGATTAGCAGATATCAGACACGCGGAAATTTCGCGCCACTTGGAGAGAAGTAAATGCAAATGACAAAAAAGTTCCTTCCCTTCGCGAAGTCTCTACCGGCGAAACGTATTCTCTTCAATCTTGATCTTTTTTCGAAGAACGCATCGATCACCCGGACACCTCCCGTGGGGGAAAGTCGAGGGAAAGGGGGAAACCGGTGCAGCGAGACGGAAATGCAACAAAAATGTAATAACGTGATAAAGTTAGCAACGAAATGACGAGAACTCCACCCCGGATAGGATATTCGACGGATGAAATTGGATTATTTTTGCAAATGCGTTTCCAGCTACTTTCACTTCGCCTGTCTGCGTAACGTGGCTCTCTTCTTCTCTTTTCCACGCTGAATAAGTCATCAAAACGGGTGTGTGTGTGTGTGTATTAAATTCATGCATACGAAATGATCTTGAAGCTCCAATTAATTTTTCCTATCGCTGATTGTAACTCGTTATATATTAACTCATTGAGAATCGACAAATAGTTTATCGTAACGTTAATGATATTTAAATTTCTTCCAATTTTATACAACTGTAGATTTCACCGAAAGAAGAAACAGTATTGGAACTGCATAATTTCAAATACAGACACGACAATGCAAAACGAATTGATCAAAGAAGAATTTATTTTATAAGTTACGCGTGTTCAGCGTTGGAAAAGTTTGTAGCAGAATGAGCGAGGTGATCGAACGAAGCTGGAGATCAAACAGCCTCGTCGAAACGTAAGGAATTCCCTTGCGACGGGTTCTAAATTTCCAATAATTAACCCGGCAGTTAACTAACGCATTAACCCTGCACGGAAGATCCTTGAAATCGATCGCGGCTTTAATGGTGGCTTCAAGGAATTAGGACGCTCGTCGGCGCTCGCCGTATTAAGATAAATCTAACGAACGGAACAACGCGCTTTCGCCATCGTCAAAGAAGCTCGAGAATTCAATTAACTCCCCCAAACTGTCGTAGCTTCGTTGTGATTTCACTTTCTCGCCTCGTCTTTGATTCGCGTGGTTTCTCGTTTACTCGCGTCACGTCTATACATACAGTTCGATGTGACATTAAAAACTCTTTTGATGAATTAATGAATTTTGAACTAAATCTGTTCTACTTTCGAAATATACACTTTGTGACTTAAATCGATGCGAAGATTCGGAATTCCCTTTACAAGTTTGACAATTCTATTGACTAAAACGTTCAATTAGTTACAAGACTTTAGTGAATTTTAGACGTAATAAAACTAACAGAGATTATCAACTTCTTAAGCAGGGAACATTTCCTGACTCCACATTTGGGATGGGTAATTGTCTTCGTGCAATAATGAGGTACATACATGCGTCGTTATATCCATAGTACAGGTCATTATGACGGAATATACCGTCGTAGCCACTGAATCACATAATTATTAACCACTTGCTCAAGAGAAACAGTATATAATATTCAACAAAATTCTCGCTCTTCATATTGACATTGTAGACCAGCGATTTTGTAATTAAATATCTATCCTATAAGCTGCGCAATTGCACATTTCTATACCTTGCCCCGTGCAAAGTATTAACAGAAATTACATTCAATTTTTTTTTCGTCCCGTCCGATTGAGAGAATAAATCCGTTGGATATCAAACGTACTTGGACCAATCGGAATTCTTTCGCCCTGTGTTCACGATAGTCAATCTTGCATATAAAAATAACTCAGTCTGACTATATCACCGATCGAATGTAAACGTGAGAAGCCCCAAGATCCATAAACAGATCTCCAAATATAATAAATAAAAGATCCGTAAACAGGGAGGTTAAGTCAACAAGCTCGCAATCCTTTCGCAGTGTTCCAAAAAAACGGCCGGTAAAACGTCCAGGAAGCGGATTACGAACGGCGAAGGGGGGCTTAAAAGTCGTAAAAATCGTCGACAAAGAGCCCGCGAGGCGGGGAAAAGAAAGAAAGAAAGAAAGAAGAAGACGACGACTCCGTGGGACAACGAGCGAAAGAGAAGTCACGCGAGAGTACGGGGCGGATGTTCGTATATGTGTATATATACGTGTAAAATCTAAAGAGACGCGAGACCAGGGGGGGGGGGTATAAGAGGCCGGAGGTGGGACACGGAGCGGCAGGGCGGCCTCTCTCTGTAACATCAATATTTCATGTATGCTAACACGCCAGAACTAATAATGCTCCAGCGAGGAAGACCCAAGAATAATATCAGCCACCGGGCGTACTCGCTGTGTTCAACCCTCCCTCCTTCCCTCCCTCTCTCTCTCTCTCTGGCTTCCGGCCGCTTTTTCCTCCCTGGTAACTGGCGCGTCCTTGATCGTTTCTCTCTCTCTCCTTCGAAGGATCATGGACCAGCCTCCTTCCGTTCTAACGCTCCGTGTCTTCGACGACGGAGAAAGAGAGACGGGTCGTTCCTTTCGCGCGTTGCGCTAAATTTAATCTAACAAAGTGCGAGAGAGCCTTTTCGAAAATTCGTGTCTCGTTGGTGGGCCGTGGCACCCGCACCGCCCCCGGCGCTGCATCCGGAGCCAGCGTCGCCGACGAGTGCTGAAGGAACAGCAGAGAGAGAGAAGGAAGAGACGCAAAGAGCTGGAGGCAGGAAGATGTGCGACGTCGGGGCTGGTAAGTCGGTGCCACGGTCGTGTTCCTCCTTGTTTCTCCGTTCGCGGCGCGCGGCCCTCCTCGCTTCGAGGAGCGAGACGAGGCGAGAGGAGAACGCAAGGGTGAGGTTTGTAATTGGCGCAACATCTGCGGTCTGCGGGGTAGCATTAATGTTTGCTCCCCTCGACGCCTCTCCTCGCTCCGCTGTGTCGCTTTGTTTCGCCCTGTCGTCGTCCTCGTCATCGTGGCCCTCCCCCTCTTCTCGCGTTGTTCTCCCTCATTTGGCCGGTGGTAGTTCCTCTCTCTCTCTCTCTCTCTTCCCCTTTTTTTGGTGTTCTTTCTTCCGGTTTTGTTTTCATTCTCACGCAGATGAATTGAGCCGTGGCTGGCAATTTTTGCCGAGGAGAAATTGCGTTCGGGATAATTCAGAGAGCGTTGTGGTTTTTAATTAAGAAACGATTGAGATTTTGGGCCAGGATCGTCGCGTCGGTTGGCTTCGTAAATGGAAAAGGACGCACCTGAGATCTACAGCTAACCACGGGTATCATTTGCATAAATTATCTTTCATTCGTGAATATTAACCACAAAAAGGTTTGTTGCGTAGAATGATTTCTTGTCGTATTATTACATATATTCTTTTTTCGAGTTTAGGGTCATTTCTTTTTGAAACGAAACAATGCAATATATACAATATCTCTTCACAAATGCAAGGTTCAAATTTAGACTCAAAACAAGATCATTGTAGGAATTCCGAAGTTTATACTGCGAAATCGGCAGAATTAAACTAATAAAAAGATTTGGACAAAATATTTTCAAGCTGTGGGAATGAAACTCGGAGAGGCATGTGCAGCTCGTAAAATGGACTCTAGGTTATGCGAACGGCAGTTTCGATTCGCGTACATGCTACGCCATAATGTAATTTAGTTCGATGTAAAAAAAAAGGGCCGTAAAGATAGTAAAGATCGATTCACGCGAAATCTATAACTATTGGTTCACTTATGCTTTTCACTACGGACAAAAGGTTCTACGTTTGATGAATTTAAACGAGTGCTGGTTTGTAAATCTATGGAACAATGGAACGCCCGCTCGCGCGTACAAAGCGCCAAACAATGCTAAACATGCATTTACGTCAATCGTGGCATTAAATGGAAAAAATAACTGATACAGTTGAACGTCATAGCGGCGCAATCGCGTCGAGTTTTTTTTTCTTTTTTTTTTTTTTTTTATTCCATTTAAAATCTTTCAGCTCTTTAGATCGATTAGCACGAAACAAGTTCCTTTAATCTGTCCTTTTGTGCTGGCCCCGACGATGATTTCAATTTCATCGCATGTGGAAATACATTTAAATGCATTTTCTCGCCTTAATTATCTTTTGGCCTGTCGCGCCGCGGAAATCGCAATCGTAAAAAGCGTTTGCACGCGAATAAACAGCAATTTCTTATTTAACCTTTGACATTCGTTTCCCTCTCCTCTCGCCTTTTCACCGTTCGACTTTTTATTCCGTCGTTTCGCCCGTGTATTTTCACGCGTTCTTCTTCCTCTTTCACTTCTCTGCACGTACGTACGTATTCTGCTACCCTTTTCTTTTTCCTTTTCTTCTTACTACGTTGCCACTCCCACTTCCGATTATCCATAATTGATTCTCTGTTTTCTCGTTTTCTATTTACACGTTCGGGGCCACTGTTCCACATTTCCGGAGCCGAATATCCTCCGACGCGAGAATTTATTTTTCTTTCATCACGCTTACTAATTGAAATTAAAGGCGAGCAATTGACCTTTTAAAATTAGTATATCCTGTTTGTCACTTTGTACCCTTATTTATCACCGAATTGATATTGATTAACAGAGCTATTTGAGTAGGAAAGGGGAATAATTATAAAATAATTATAAAGTAAATATACGTTAGTGGAAATATAACAACGACAATAATAATGATATTCGTAAACACGCTTCCTCTCCGATCGTCGCACACAAAATTTCCTTATTATCGTCTGCAGCTATAAAACAAATATACGTCAATAAACACAGTAATATCTGGAAATACATGTATGTTCCTCTCCGATTATTCGTCACGCTAAAATAACTTAAAATGATGAAATATTCGATAAACGGAGATCAATCTGAAGCGATACGTGGAGAAAGAAATATTCGCTCAAACTTGATTTAAGAGAATTTTAATTTAATTAAATAATTGTTTAAATTTATTACTATAATTATTAGAATCTTACATTTATCGTATTTTTATTAACATACATTTGTTTTATACCATTTTCTCTACAATAAATACAATAAAAGAGATACCTAATAGAAAAGTTTGTTTCTCGATGCATAAAAAAAGAAATATACTGTTAAGTCGAATCCAATCTTAGATGATAAACGATCTTTCAATCACCAATCAGAGACATCGAACCGAGAATTTTTACGTTAATTCCGCCTATTCGAGGTAAGGAACCATAAATTTACCGTCGAAAATTAGTCAAGAGTTTTATACGATGAAATTAATTTGCGGATTCCATTCGTCGAAAAGATCTATCGGAAATTATTCCGCGTTATGATCGACACGGAAAATAAGGGTGCAATTATTAACTGTTGTTCAGGCGGGAGTCGGATAACCTATTGGTCATACGTTTCATCTATTATATTCGACGCGTATTAACCAGCAGATCGTTGGATAATAACGAAATTATACAGCATCGCATTAATTACACCACCGCAACTGTTTATCAGCACGATTGTTTAATCGAATAATTCGACGAGTAAAAACTTAATTAGCTACGATTTTGCTGGAAAATGGTTGCACCATCGCTCTGCCAGAAATTTGACTCTGATTTTTTTACCAGATTTTGCTACTGGATCGTCGGGCTGATTCGTATTCTTCTTGAAAATGTAATTTGAAATATAGAATTTTTGTAGATAACTTTTCTATGATTTTCTCTGTAATTTTGAACTTTATAATTTCCTGTAAATTACATTACATAAATTTTCTGTTGATTACGTTTTCCTTTCTTTTGAATAGAAAAGTTAATATTAACATTGAAATTTAATATTAATTTATACATGTATCCCCAACAATAGAGCAATTGAGAGCAGTTAAAATAGATTAGTTTAGATTGGAATTCAAAAATTATAGTTGATGGATTACAAATGTTACAAACGTTAAAGAAATATTCTATCTAGCGCCAAAGTATTTTCAATACTTTGTATAATTTTTGCGTTCTTAGATCTAAAGGGAACGTAATGTTTGTACTGTCGGTAAAGATGCGTTATGGAAGGATGGATGGAAGGAGAAGTAGATGAGAAAGAGAGAGAAAGGTTTTGCGTTTCGTCACTGCTTAGACTCATCATCAGTGGGGGCGCTGATGGCAGCGACTCCTTACCCCAGACGCTTGTGTCGTAGCTACCAGCTAGACTTGTCGGTGCACGCATCTTGGCGGTGTTGCCGCACTCTGCTTTCTTTAACGTCGGAGATCGGCAGGACCTCGACGCTAGGCGCGCAGCCACT
>KQ435794.1:10449083-10466385 GCA_001276565.1 Melipona quadrifasciata | reverse complement strand
AAAGTATGGGCCAGGCCAGCCGGAAAAATAACCGACTTCCTCGTTCCCTCGCTCTGACTCGGTTCGTCTGCTTCTCCCCCGTCTGTTCGCCGGCGCTCGCCCTTCGCCGTCGACGTATCGTCTCGTCGAAGGAGACGAGACGTTTCGCGGCCCGGAAAACAACGGCCGGATATTTTCAACCGAGGAACTTTTTGATCGTCGAGCAACGCTTTCGGGACAACCAGCGTGATTTTTACGCCGCGATTCCCTATGCTTGGTTCCTCCTACTTGGTCTTACCCCCTTCTTTTCTTCTTATTTTTCGTAAACGGTTTGACGATCGCTGGACTCGCGTGTGAAGATCAGCGTGATGATTAATTATTCGCGAGGTCTATTTGCCTTTGCAAGTGACGTACGATCGTACGCGTCAAGTGTAAGCAGCGAAAATGCCGAATTTGCATTCAATTGTACGTACATCTTGTGAATTCCATCTTCGCGAGTAACACTTTCGGTAAGAATCTCTTTGGTACGAGTATATCTATAAAGGGTACTCTTGCTTTTCTTTTATTTTTCGTATCGTAGATGGTTTGAGAAAGGACGAGGAGCTTTTGTTTTACTGATTGTTGGACTTTCGTTGGAGGATAATCATATCGAATGTGAAATGTAGGCAAAAGGCAATGAAAATACCGAATTTGCATCCAACTGTTATAATACATTATGTGCGCATTAAAAAATTCTGAGGGGAGGATATATCTCATCGATTTCAATGATCTTCAAATATATCGCCATTGTTCTGAGTAATTTTATTTATATATATATAGGATAATGTACGCAACTGCGCGAGCAATATATTTTTAATAGCTTAATATTTTAGTATCTATTTATTAAAAGCATATTATAATATATATATATATACATATGAAATGACTTTCGTATTACATGATGCGTTATACCGAAATCGATGAAGGGTTCTTCTCTCGGCACAAATCGCATCGGCGAGATACGTCGAAAACAATTAACATGAATTCAGTTCAATTATTCCAATAGTATCTACGATCTAAAATCAAATTGTCTATTTTCAGACTCAGCCATCGACGTGACAGCGACGGGATTGCTTCTGATGATAGCTCTGGTCGTGGTGTCGATCATTCGATAAACAAAACTGGAAATAGCCGCGTCGTTGGACGTCGATCACACGTGTAATTAATCTGGATTTCAAGAGATACGAAAGAACAAGAAATCAGAGACCGACTACGACTGCGAGAGATGGACAAACGACGTACTATGACACCAGCACACACTATAACATACACACACATACATATATAAACAAATATATATATATATATACATACATACATATACATACGTACGTGAGGAAAAAGGGTGAACGACTGAGTAGTTAGTGTCGTATTAAAGCACGAACGAGCAGGATGATTAATAATAAGAATAATAATTACGCGTGCCAAGCCAGTGTAGCGCAGTGTCCAAGAAAGCAAGACGCGACGAGAGATAGATCGTGCGATGGAAAACGAATTTCTATCTGACTGATCAGTATGCACGAAACGTAGATGGTAAGAGAAGGACGGGCAAATCACAAAGTGCAACGACTATCGCTTTCAGTGTAACATATTGTATAACGCCGTAATGTCGCCGCAAAGAACGACGCGCCAACGAGAGATCTCGAGTTCCGAGCTGGAGGAAAGTCTCCCTCGAGCTTGTTCGAGTTCAAAACTGATAGTTTCGCGAAGTTCTGGCTGAGAAATTCCGTTTGAAAATTCACTTCCTCGGATCCTCCGTCATTCCACCTTTTTGGAACAGTTACACGTTGTATAAATATTCGAAGAGATGCCGTTCCTTTCTTTCAGCAGTTTAGAGCGCAAATGACACTTTCTGAGGATTAATATTCCAAATCTTCCGCCAGTCGGTGGCTCAAAGATTTTTATTTGGACTGGTTTATCGCGGAATCTTATTTGAGAATTATATTTCTTTATTCGAAGCTTGATTCCCTTTTTTACTCTGCTTCTTCCTTTCTTTCTACTCGGGATACCAGTGTCTTTTTAAACATTAGTATTTCATCTTTCGAACCAGCAGCTTGAAAATTATTGTGCAAGCAGATAAAAGTAAAAATTTGAAAAGATGTGTCTGAATATTTGAACAGTGAAATGTCATCAAGTGAAGTTGTTGCAAGATAGGCTGTAATATTGAAACATGGTTTTGAATGGAAACACTTTTGATTACAGTCTTTTGTTAGTCATTGATATATTTATTTCAATGATATTATTCTGTATTATTTACACGAGCATATATCGTACAACACTAAAATGCAGATTTTGTATTCGAATTCACATTTTCAAGAATGTAATCAAAAAAATGAAAATCTGATTGAAAATTATTTTACATTATATTACTGAATATCACAGAGAACCAGATTCAAATTTTCAAATTTTTTCCTACAAATACACAAAAATCTGCAGCTTAATCTGGAGATGATTAACCAAAACACAATTGAATGCCCCATCTACACAAATTCTAGATTAACATCGACTTGCATAGTCCGCTGCAACGTTATCGATCTTGAAGGCACAACAGCGAAAATTAGCAGGTACAGAGTCTAATTAATTATTTCATCTCGCAACCAATAGCAACTTTAGTTTCTCTCGTAATCAACATTTTCGTCTGAACCAGTCGAAGAACGAGCGCGAGCAATGCAAGCGTAAACTGTCTCCGCCATCGATTTCGTCCCTTCATTTTTTTCTCCTTGAATGATTCCCTTCCCCTTTTCGTACCGTCTGCGAAGTGTTCCCTCCCCACGGTGTACCGATCTCTCCCAGTTTTTCCTTCTCCTTTCTATCAGCCGTTCCGTTTCTTATACCAAATCGCGGATCCCATCTGGATACTTGAGATTAAAACGTCAGATTCTGTACAGAGGACTTCTTTCGCGGAAAGAGGAGAAAAGAAAGAAGAGAGAAACAAAATGTGAAATGGAGCACAGTACGTCAGGAATATAGGAGGAATATCGACGGCGGAATATTATTAGTCGCAAATGTCTTCAAGTTCCTTCGATTGATATATCATCGTTCTGATCGCCAGACTGCGGACGGTCAGCCAGTTTAAACAAAAATTTATAGGATACTAACGTGCAATAATGCGCAAACGAAATTGACACATTTATTTTCAATTGTAATCAAATTTTAACAATGATTCGCAGATCGAGGCAAAAGTTAGATTATATTTTCTTTCATTTTGATTATGTTCGTAGAGATGTAACGTTGAATGAACATCTGCGGATCATACGTTAGATAGAAAGACAGAACCTTTGCCACACTCTGATCGTTCAAGCTGTCAATGTTTACACATTCTCGAGAAATTTCTATATTAATCGCACGTTATCCTCGTCGAGTTTTCAAATTTCGGACGAACTCGCCTCCATTATTGTAATTTATTTCTCACAAATCTGATCGATAGGAAAGATCGGTAGACATGGTTCTTACACTCGGACAAGCTCGACGATGCAACTCTAGAATGAGTAAAGTCAGGGATCTGCGAGTTACTTGAAGGAATTAATTGAACGAGGAGAGACAAAAGAAAAAGAGAGAGAGAGGGAGAAGAGGGGATGTATTCCTCAGAGAGAGGTCCTGTGTCCACGTCGACTAGACAGCTGCTCAAAAATCGTACGTACAATGTCGAAATGGTGAAAGGAATATCGAAAACGCTTAAAACGAAAAAAGAAAATAAGAAGAGAAACAGAGTATATATAAATAACGCGTAGGTTATCGATTTTTAAGTGACGACGGAAACGATTAGAGATAAAGGAAAATTTCATTCTTACTGTCCGCGGCTTCGTTAGTTTCGCGCTAGGGGCAGGCGAGTGAGGCGTTTTCATCGGATCCGAACGAAACAGCGAAAGCCTTTCACAAATAATTTTGCAGGTTTATCGGCAACGCGGAATACCACTCGGAAATTTTCGGTTCCCAATCAGCTTTCGCCGTTGATTGCAATCGCGAACGTCAATTTTCGATGCTTTACGTTTGAAAATAACAATAGTGATAATAATAGAGAGAAAAAAATAGAAGAACGAGAAACGGAGAAATAAAAGAGAGAACGAATTTTTGACGTTTTCCGGAGTAGTTTAAAATAAAAAAAAAAAAGGAGAAGAAAGAAATTTCGGCACAGAGCCTTTCGATCGATTTTAATTCACCGTCAGGGTGCCGTTGATCTCGAATGGCCGGAAACGCAAATTAATTGTAATTCCGTGCGCATTGAAACGCTCGTGAAATATGTTTTTTTTTACAGAGATACGCGTCGGTATTTCAACGAAAAGGAAAATAACTGAATAATAACCACGGGGTACGAATGAAAATTCCATTTGAGTTGCGCAGGGGGGATATTTTGAAATTCAAATGGCATGAGTTTTTAATTCGTTCTAGTCGTGAAGATAATCCGAAGCACGCGCCATGTACATACCGGGTGATGCACAAGTTTCTTCGCGCAACTTGTATGAATTCCTAACGACACGGTCGTGTTTCTTTGAAAAGGATGAGCTTGCGAGATAACGTAAATTATTAGGTCAGCCTGTGTAAATGAAATGTCTGTTGTGCGGTTGAATTTGAACGTCAGTTTTACTTTATCGTCGATCAACGCCCATGCTGGAAGAAAGAAAGCTACGAACTGTATGTATTTAACGAAAGTATATCGGGATCTGATTACTAGCCATCGCGGACGATTAAAACGCGTCCGTTTAATTTTCTTAGGTGAAGAGGAGTAATTCTTCGATGCGCGAAGCAATTTCATTTCGAGGATTTTTCAATCCCAGAACTGATTATAAATCTGGAATAACGGAATTAGTTGACCGTTTGAAAAATTGCTTCGATTAGATACAAAGAAATTGTGCGCTGTTAAAATTTCACGTGAAAAAATTGACTTTATGTAGCTTGTGTAATAGCAATTCGCGTACACGCAGTAAGACTCATTCTGGCTATCACTGTGATTTTTCGTTCGTGTGAGAATAAGTGAATCGACAGGAGTTCGTTTGATCGGACAGTATGTAAATTTTCGTTCATACATAAAGAATTTCTATTTGTATTTGACACACGTGTTGTTGGAAAAATTGTTTCGATTAGAGAAATTACGAAGGAACGCGAGTGATTAAAATTTCATGCGTGAAAAAGCGACATTTCATATTCACCAACCTAATCGTTAAATCGTCGATTAAACAGGATTTCTATCGCAAGTTTCATTGAAGGAATCGATCCTTTGATGCTGGAACTACCAAAATGATCAAAATGACCAACTGATAATTCTTCGTTGAAATTTTTTAGATTTACAACAATACGTTTCTTTTTTTTTTTTTTTGCTTAAACAAAGTTTTTATCGTATTTTCGACTTGAGAATGCTCTTTCATTTTCTTTAAATAACCGCCCAATAAATGCACCTTATGAAATTTGACGCTTAAATGTAAATTTTCATCTATCTTCGATTATTATTAATATCGTTCAATGTCTCGGTCTCCACTCCTACTTCAAATATTTAACATCAATTATCGCTCGAGATTAAACATCGCGGAAGAAAATTAGATCGACCGGTCGCGCATCGATGTATAATTTATTTTAATTCGGAAATTTACGCGACTAGTGTACATAAGTGAAACGTTCTTTGTCATTCGTTTCCCCGTTGAAAATTTCACGCTTCAATCGGTCGGTTTACAGTTCTACTATATTGAAATTCCTCCGTGTAACGTCGCGTATCGCGGGCTGCAACGTCGGCGATGTTCCGTCGCACAGACGGAAACGGTAACGTTCGTTAGCTCGTCGCGCGATTAATTTATTCGCGTGTTAATTAACGAGGTTCGGAATTTCTCAGTGAACGCGCAAACACGGTCGGCGGGGCCGCGCCAGTTTAAAGCGGACTTCGAACTACTTAGGAATATCCATTATTCAGCGTACATCTTGTTTAAAGCAACAGGTTCGAGAGTCCCGTAGCTCGACGCGAACGGGTTAAAGCCCGCGACGGATTAAAAGAAAGGCGGAGCCGAAGGATCACTATGTCAGACTTATTGTCGTCGGCGGATCTATATAGGAGGGATCGATCCCCTCCTGGCGAATGACAGACACCAAGAATTTCCGCGGCATTCGCGCTTCGATCTCTCCGCCAACCGTGAAGCCACTTCTCGTCGTTTCTCCGTAGAAATCGTTACGCGCACGTGGAACATATAAGATACAACGGTAGAGCCGATAGGCGGAAATCCTTTGTACATAATATTTTTCGGCGATTAGGGGTGACGGCTGAGTTATTCTTCGTTGACGTAGAGGAAGGGAGGGAGATGATATTTTTGAAGAAAATTTGAGACGAGAAGAGAGACGAACTCCTCCGAGGAGCAACGTACGGTAACGTTTGTTTTTGTAACGAGTAAATGTAGATAGTACGTGTTGAGGTTCGCGTCTTCTTTCTAGAGGACTTCTTTCTCTGTCGGGCAGCCGGCAGGTTTGCTCGCCACGCGGAAATGCTTTCGATCGAAGCGAAGGTATAGACACGTCGCAATCTCTCGAACGGTTTCTATCAGCAGCACGGGCCACCCTGCGTGTCGGGGGAAACGAAATTCAGAGAACCACCGACATCCACCGACTGCAGGCTACAGAAGTCTCGCCCGAACAATTATCGCGCGAAATAATTACTCGTGGAGAGTTTCTCAAGTAGGACGCGTGCAATAGACGCTCGACTAAGTGCTAACCAGTCGCGGTGTTGTTCTTGCAATTTTATTTTATTTCGTTATCGACAACGTTCGTTTCACTTAACCTTCTCTGTAACGTCTTGGGAGTGTACAAAATATCCAAAATATGGCGTCGTGACATCCTTTCTAATTACCTAGTGACTTTGCAATTTTATTTTCACGAAATAAACGCGTACAAAAGTTTGCGTGCAACTTGTTAATTCGCAGATTTTTCACAGCTAGTGAAACCAAGTAAAGTTCAAGCGTGTGGATTAATTTCTAAATTAATCACCTTCCCCCCCGTTACATTCGATCAAATCAACGTTCTTCAAAAACCAAACGAAAACTCTAGTTACAGAGGGTTGGCGCTGATCTCACTTTCCGCGATCGATCACGACGAATCTCGAAGAAGTCGGAAGTCGAGCGCGAAACTTCAACCCGTTCGGATTATCCCCAGTTCGCGCAGTGTCGCGATTCTTTCGTCTGATCGCACCGATCGAACCAGCGCTTGATAATTAACGCGGCTCGCCTCGCGGCGAGAAAGGAGAGGCGTGCATTTCGCGCCCCCGTATTCCTCTCGAGCTAATTTCTACAGACACGGAGAACGATGGCGCACGCTATACACACCATGCGAATATCGGCCTGAGCATAATAACGTTTTCGACTCGTCAGCTGGCGGATCCTGTAAATACGAGTAAATAGACTAAAATAAGCAAATACTTAGACGTCGGGGAGAAAGAGACGAGAGGCAAAAAGGTTCTCGCGGCGCCGTTCAATTCGCGATCGTTTCGTCGGGGATTCTCTCTCGCACCGCGGGAACTTTTTGCCCTGGTTTTGCATTGAACTTAGAGTAAATACACCGGCGCGTCCGGCTAGGAATCGAGCTATGGCCGCTCTCGTGCAAGCGAAACGATCCAAGCGACTTGAATTCGACACGTCTCTTCGCTCGAGGCACGCTGCGAGAACGTGAAAGTCCCACCGACGCGTATTTAATTTCCTACGCACCGACATGGACAACAGTTTGCAGCGTTCTTCGCTTTTTTGTCTTTTGTTTCTTTGTTTTGAACGAAATGGACCTTTTTTCCTTTGCGCGTATTTTCTCTGAGAATTTAGAATATAACGATTCTAATTTCGACTAATTTTGTCGACCACTCGCAATCGAACTTGCTTCTAATATTTTTATTGCATATTTGGGCATTTGTTTAATTTCCAATTTGTAAATAAATAGAAGTAGTGTCGATGATATTGAGTATAAAACAAAATAGAATAGTAGGAATATTCCAGACACTAGTTGTAGATATATAGTTCGTTAAAATTATAACACCGCAAAAGAATAATAGTAATTTAGTTGAAAAGGCAGACTGTAGCCTTGCAGAACTCAAATTCGAAGTTTGGATTCCAATTCTACAAACTAAAAATCGCCAAGAGCAAATTATACGTAACAGGTCCAGGTCGCGTGGTGGGAGGAGAATCCGTAAGGCAACAGGCGAAATTTTTTCCCGGCCGTCACTGCACGATTATAATTTAAAAGCGTTTGTAAAGCGCCGGGAATTATCATTTCACGATTACGAATTTGCTTGCGATAAATAATAATTGGATACCAACGTGAATGAAATTTGTGATTGCCACTTTGCGTGGATTAAAAAGCCACTCGTTCGCGATCATTATTTATCGATTGTGCTTCGACAGAAATTGATAAATGAAAAATATCGCGGCAACGAGCGTGTCGCGCATCGACGAGAGAGTATTCGAAACGGATTTATAATTTAAAATTGTCAACCGAATGCAATTCTGCGTGCGTACATTTTGTTACAAACGGCTAAGCAACACTTTCGCGATGGGCTTTTGAGAGACAGTTGAGAAAAAGAAAGAGAAAACCTCGAGAACCGGAGTTACCGATTTCATCCGGCTTATCTACATTTCCATTTCGCCGGAAACACGGCGAAAGAGGGAACTTGCGCACTGCGATGGATCAGCGAGGAGAAGCGAGGCATTTTCTTAAACTCTGCATAAACTCTGAACTCCGCAACTTTCGAACTCGAGAACCGACGAACTTCGAATTCAGAGGGATCCTCCGGGTTAATGAACTCGCTGCAGTTTTCAAATTTCGCGCGTGTCAATGAAAGTGAGGCGAAAGCAACGAAACGCGAGGGGCAGGACAAAAAGACAGTTTTGCGAGCAACGGAGAAGATTGTTTCATTAAACAATAATTTCCTTGTGCAGTTTGATATTGGAAGAACGTTGCGCTACCTTTTTAAATTGAATTTCACAATTTTGTGAAATTTCAAGAAACTGAAGTGCTAATGGCCGTTGTTTAAATAAACACTACGTTGCTCGAGTTCGTATTTTAATCTGACAGTTTTGAAACCGATAAATTGAAACCAATAAATTTTAAGCTAATAATTGTAAAAAAAAAAAGAACATATTCATGGAAAAATGAAAGAACACAGCAGAGTTGAATATTAATAATCTTCTCAGTTTTCATTTCAGTAATAATTCTTTTATGATCCCAAAACACGTTTGCCTCCCTATCGATGTCCCATTATCAAAGCAGAATTTATTTTCAAATATTTAATTAAAGCCTTGCTGCGAAACTTGCTGCACGACTTCCATAAAAATAATACGCGTCTCTGGGATTTTCACGACTCGAAGGAGCACTTGGACGAAAAAGAGGTGGGCTTCAAACGCTTGAGTCCCCCCCTTGCAACGATGATATTTTCGTTTGGTCGTTCGACTGATTTCGCCGGATTTTGCACGGCTGTTGTAAACAAGCGTGGGGGTGGCGCATAGAGAAAAGTAAACAATACCATAGGAGGGATATTTTGACCTTAGCGTGTAACGAAATCGACGCGATGGACGCGGTCGTCGTTAGAGGTTAAGTTATTTTAAGGTTGGTCGGTCGCATCGTTTTCGCTCGAACTTCGACGAGGAGCTCCGTCAAGTTGAACTAAACTTAAACGAAAGCGCGACGCGGTATTTTGCCAGGGTAATATCGAAGAAAAAAAACGGAAATTTGTACGTCGAACTTCTCTTCTTTCGCTTCCATTTGTGTACGTTAAGTGTGTGTGTTAATTAGTACGTGCGCCGATGATGAACGTAATCCTACTGAACTGACGTTTGATTACGAGAAGTTTAAACCAGGCTTGGATATATCCTGAAAAAGAATAATATCGTATTTAACTAGATGTTTCTTTCCTAAATTATTTTGACAGCAAAAAATTTTCTTTTGTCTTTTGCCTTATATCTGAACAAATTTTTATTCGAACACTTCTTATCTCTCTCTTTCGCTAGTTCTTACATGTCGATATTATCGATATTAGGCAGTCTTACAAGAAATATAAAACACGCAAATAATTTATTTAAATCTCACGTCACAAATAAAACGATATTTTTCTGCATCGTTTCTAAAATAAGGATAACAAATTAAATTACGCCAAATTGTCATTTTTATTTCGTTTCAAATGAAATACGCGCAAGCCCGGTTTAAACGTTGAAATTCTTGCATCGAGTGTTTTGGCATTGTACAATATCGAATTATCCTCTGGCGAATAATTATTAAAATATGAACGATTCGTTTACGGAGGATAAAAATCAACGTTTGCGTTTGTTTGATTGATAATTGGCGTTTGACAACGAGGAGTTTGAACATTGATGAAAGTTAAAATCCTTGTACCGAGCGTTTGGCGTTTTACCACTTAAAATTATTTACCTCGGAAAGTAATAATTCGATCAAAGTACCGACGATTTATTTGTAGAAAATAAAAATCGATGTCCGCGTTTGTTTGATCGTAATGACAACTGCTGAGGATTTATGCGTAACTACGTAGATTATTTTTACTATTTGAGACGTTAAATGGGGATAGCCGATTGAATAAATTTCGAAGCGAAGGGACAAAAGTCGCGTACAACTTTTCCAAGGCTTGGCAGCTTCCCTCGCACTTCGAGGCGAAAATGATACTGATACGAAAACGTGCGAATAAAACGAATTAAACGCGAAGGTATATATGTATACATAACACAGAATATTAAAATATAAATATATAAATATATAAATAAAAATATACGAATTAAGAGGGACTATTAAGTAATGATATATCATATATATGTATATACACCTATATATACATATATATATTGTATGTTACATGATATATTATTATAATATTATTATGCTTTGCGCCGTTGAGTTGAATGTTGTTATTTACATGAGAAAACAAATGAGAGAGATTCTTATGGATACACTCGATATATGTAATAAAATGTGGGTGAAGTAACTGCCCTGGAAAAAGAAACCTTACGTGTTGTTCTTTCACCATTGACACCCCTTAAAATTCTCTACCAAACTCCTTTAATTTTTAGATCATATTGTAACACGCCACCTTAATGCTTTAACTACTTATCAGATAATGTAATGTGATTTTTCTTTATTTTAATTATTTTAAAAAATAATACTGATCAATAACTACGTAATAGTAACTACATGAAAGTATCTTTATCACAAAGAACGTACCCAACTTTATCGACACTGGACTGCGACATTTATGGCTTTACTACCGCGTTTCATCAATTACAAAGGTACTAAATGACTCGTTTACAACATTATTAGTTCCCAAATGTGGAATTACCACAAATAACTACAATCTTTTTTCCTTCTCTCGATTAAATATAATTCTGGTTAAAATTAAAATTAAAAAGGCTAAAACTTTCATTCGTGTATCATAAATGAAATTATTATAAAGCAAGATCGATATTAAAGGCGCTTCACACGTTCCAGTCCCTTTCGTGACACAACGCATGACCGCAGACAGGAATTAAAAATGTATCTATAAATTCTCTGTACGCGAACACGACGCCACGTGCTTTCGCCTTTACTTTCTAAATCAACAAACTTTTCAATAAATTTATAACAAAAGCACGAGCTTCTATATGTATTCCACAAGGAATCGTTCAACAAAAAATTCCTGCCAAAAGATCGTTTCTACCGCGGTGGTAGGTAATCTAATATCAATTATCGGCGTTGAAATTTTACTTGTATCGCGAAGGGACAGTCCGATTGAAGTTTTAAATTCCATTTGAAAATTCTGTCTCGATGTCCGGGGCATCGCCGGCGAGCGAGAGGAGCGTAGGCGCGCCGAGAAAATGAAATAATTAATTCCGTGATATTGCAACGGCGGTGCCCGCGTTGATTTGTATTTAACTGCTTTGCCACGTCAGCGGACGTGAATCCTTAATTACCAAGTGCTTGCGATCGCCGCTTCGCTTCCGCGACATGCCGCCGATACAACAATAAAAAAGAAACTTGCGAGCGCGGAGAGAACATTCCACGCCATTGACGCCGGTTTCGTTCCTCCGAAACAGAAATTCCACGTTGCTCGTTTCATCTCGAAGACCCGGGCTCGATATTGCCGTCGACGACGGACAACTCCGTGCGTGAAAATAACTTTCTATTATCGCGGCTAATAAATTTTTCAAACAGAAAGAAGAAGCCCCAGGCGCGCGCGATACATTTCATCGGAAAAATGTTTCGTTCGTCTGCGCAAACGCGACTGTATCTTTGACTGTAAATTATTGTGACGTGCTGAAACGACACGTTAAATTTACGAGATGTCGGCTGGATTTTAATCCTTTTTTTTTTTTTTTTTTTTTTTTTTTTTTACCAGCTTCGTTACCTCGCCAGTAATAGCGACGTTGCTCGAGCGTAAAAACAGCGCGGGATCCAGCGATATTCACCCCGAGCGTAAGAATGCCATTTCGGGCAGGTAATAGCGCCTTCATTTCCTGTATTTGTTGCACTATCTGCTTCAATGGGAAAAAGTTTGCCATCGTCGAGCGTGGAACGAAATTGGAAGTACCATCAATGGGTTTAATTAATCGGGGTTCCATTAACCAAAATTAATAGCAATAGGAAAGCAAACAGATTAAATGGAGGCTCGCTGAATAATCGGCCAAATTGAGGAAAATTACAGTATAGCGCGCCTCTTTAGAGCCACTTGTGTAATTCATTCTCTGCATTAATTTTGCTAAACACCACTGTGCGAGTTGCGCCACTCGTATTAATCCTGCGATACATGATTAACGCTGTTTCTGCTTCATTTTGTATATCCGGTGAATGCGTGTCACCGTCCTTTAGCACTTCTTCGAAAGAGATTTTTGGGATTATCCCACGTTAGGATTAATTAAGAGCTGAAACCGTGGCTGTACATACGTAGTCGGAATTGGTCATGCGAATTCTGTGTTATATTTTCATCGAGGGGAAAGATATGACGAGAACGTCCAAAAAGAACGTGACGAGAATGATTTAAGAAGTTTAAAAATGGTAATTTTAATTTGAACGACAGATTATGTTAAATTCCCATCCCTTTTGCACGAAAAGCCACTATAAATGCGATCTAAATTAAATTATTCTTCGATAGAGCAAATATTTGCGAGGAAGTATGTAATACTTCATATATATATATATAATATACGCTGATTAAAATATGGTAATAATTTATCAAACATTTCTCCATTTAATTATTTATTCACTAGAAAATATTCAGTGAAAGAAGTTTAATATAAAAGTTTGCTTCGGATAAGGAAAAGGAAATTATACTACTGAATCAAGTCAGATAAAACGAATTACAAAGTGAATGTACATCAGCAAAAATTTGACGAGAATATTATTTATAAACGTGTCTTACATTAGAACAACTTCCATAAAAGAAGCAAAATACGAATATCATGGAAACAAGCTATTTTGAAACATTAAAATAAATAAAAATATCTTCAACAGACTATCAAGTACTAGTTTGATTCAACAATTGTAGTTTGAGCAAACACGCCGGCTACTAACCAACGATCACGAAACTCAGGTATCAACGCTACTACTTTACGAACACCATGTTTTTGTTCCCAAGTATATTCCCAACTGTTCATTCCAAAGAGAAGTACGAACAAGCTTCGAGTTGTGAATTATCCACGTGAGTACTACGATAAATACATTCAGACTGTATTATATTTAACCATTTGATAGTTAACTGAATGGTATTAAGAACCTTCGAAGATACCCGCAACCTGTTTTTCAAATTCTCACCGTCCTTCAAACCGAGACTTCTTCCCACTCGTTTCAACCGAAACCTGCGACGTGAGGAGAAACGTTCTTTAAATGAGCTCCGCGGTTCGCGTTTTAAGCAGAACCTATTAAAGAGCTCGGCAACGTTTCCGATCCTTTTTTTTTTTTTCTCCGCAGCCAGCCAATCAAGCTCGCAGTGCGATAAACTCGAAGGAAGGAGCCTACGTGTACCAAGGGCCTGAGTACACCAACGGCGGATCGAGATAAGTGTCGCCGAGGAAAATCCACGGACGAGCCGAGTCTCTATCTAAGATCGGCAGATTAAACGAACGGGGGTGGCGTGTGTTTGCCGTGGCGCGGAGATAGGTGCGTGGGAGTTAAGCAACAGGGCACACGTCTGGCCGAGTAACGGGTGATAGCGCTGCCCTGCCGGAAGGTATATCGGCCTTTACACAATATTTCGCGGGGTTATTGCCGGGCGATGTTGTAACAGCCGGTTCACCATCCGCATACTAACCGGGGGATTAATTCACGCCGGATCCAAAGTCGGCTTACGGGCAGCCGCGTGACTTTTCTCGGACAGCCGCCGGCTTTTCCTCCACGCGCCGATACCACGCCGTGATTATGAGTCAGGGGGAGGACCTCTCCCGACGAATCAGGGGGACACCTGAAATTTCGACGCGTTTGGCTGTCTGCGTTCTGACGGGGGATCCGTGAGTTTTGTCTGCTTGTTAGGAAGGGTGCGAGGAGAATATCGATTTCTTCCGAAGTTTCACCGAGTATCGTATCAGGTGATCTTACTCGGGTAATCGAACGAATCGTGAATGGAAATTACGCGAGACGTAAAATAGTTGGTATCATTATGTAATATTTATCGATATCTCTCAGCGCAAAGTTACTTGTGTCGCTCGTGTTAGCAACAGAATGGAGGAAGAAGACTGTAAAAAGCCACGAGCGTGATGAACGTTTTGTTACCGTCTGACGTAACATCGCGTTCAATTTATGTTTATCAGGCTGTTATTTTTTTACCGCTAGGTAAATTTTGAATTCTTACGGTTATCGTAAATTTTCTCCGATACTCGCAGTAGTTCTTCTTGTTCGTTACACTTTAAAAGGAACTAATGTTATGATGGAGGTCAGGTAACGGAGTTGTGAAAGATGCTGTGGAAGGAATTTTAGGTAAGGAGTGGGAGTGAAAGCGGTAGTTTTGCGTTTCGTCTCGGAATCATTTTGCGTTTCGTCTCGGAGTCACTGCCTAGACTCATCAGTGGGGCTGATGGCAGAGACTCCTTACCCCAGATGCTTGTTGTAACTAAACCTACTAGAGGCTGGTTCGCACCCATCCTAGTGGGGTTCCGCACACTCTGCTGCTTAACGTCGAAGATCGGTAGGACATCGACGCTAGGCGCGCAGCCACTTGCGACTTGCGCTAGTCGAGTGTTCGAAACCCGTATTTGAGGAATCCTAGGCCGCTACAACTTTATTAAAACTTGAAGCTGAATTAATTCCCCGGTACGTTGTAAGATATTTCTTGGAATTATTATTTTTCATTTTTTTATATCTAAGCATTCATGTATGTCTTCGAATAAGAGTCTGAAATAAGGAAAAGCACCTGTCCAGATTAGGAAACTGGTTTTCTAATCATTTACGAAGCTATTTCCCTTGCAATATTACAAAGAGACGAAAATCTAAACGGCAAGTCTCGACGCGCGTTATACCTATAATATACGTTTCGGCCCAGAGCGTAAAGCCCAGCAAACCCGACGAAAACACGCCGCACGCCGCATCGTTTCGATGCTTCCACGTTCATTAAATTGCTACACGTCATCCGGCAAATTATTTCAGCTGCGGACGAAGCTTCAATTAGTCCCGGCGTAGATTCCATGCGAACTCAAAATCAAAAAGGATCGATATCGCGGCCTCGTCGGGTCCCGCATTCCCGGATGGAGGGGGGAGGCATTCGAACGGGCGAAAGCTGCAAAAGTCGGGATTACCTGGAAAAATGAAAGCTCGGTGCTGTTGGCCGCTCGCAACCGTTCGACCCGCCACCGGGCGACCGACACGTTTACGCGGAAAACTGTCGCGACGCGTGACATTATGTGGCCATGGTGAAATTAAAAAGTGATAGCCCGCCCGTTGCACACCGAGCCCCGGCGCGTTCACGTGTGCGCGACTCGTTCCGCGGTTTTACGACGAAATAACTCACGATCGCCTATTATATTGAAATTTAAGCTAACAGCGCGGCGCACGTGAGCTGCGAGTGTAAACGTTTCGTGAATCGGCACGATATTTCCGTTGCGGCGCGTTTATCGGTAGACTCAATATTTACGGGGGAAATAAAGCGCCGACGTTTGCCCGCCCGGTTTGTTTTAATTAGATCTGGCCACGGACGTACGTAAGAAGCGGTTTCGCTCCGGTTTTATCGCCAGCCTCCGCACAATGGCGTTTGTTCGTACGGTCGCGCGTGCAGTGCCAGCCAGTGGCTGTCGCAACGATCGGTGGCCACGTTTTTGAACTCTGATTATGAAAGAAACGAGCAAACTGATCGCAAAGGGCACTTTATACTTCGGGGAAATTGATCATTGTACGAAATATCGAGTCGGCCGAGTGAATGGAAACGGATTGTGCTCGCGGGGACCATTCGTGGCCCAACACAGATCCGAGATAAACGACATGGACGAACAAAGGGGCAGAGAAATCGTTCGAGTAGATTTACTTCAGACTTCTTTCTTTTTTCTTTTTTTTCTCACCGTAACTTGTACCAGTCTAGATGGAGATTAAATTTGAAAAAATTGATTTGCAATATATGAACGAGTGCTATAGGTTGCTACAAAATATATTTATCTTCCTGTATATACACACGTGAAACGACCTTTATTGCTCTTGCTCTACAAGAGTGCGCAGCATATAGTATGTATTCTTAAAGACCTATTATAGCGAACAATTTCTGGTCAATAGACACATGATCAAATGACAAAATTATCACATTGCAAGAGAATGCATAAGGCTGTAACGAATCGATGAAAATTTTATCATTAGGGGAGAGTTTATTGGTGTCCATTTAAAAATTACGACCACTTTTATAACCGGTTTTAACTTACATGCAAAAAACAATACAATTATACCTTTTTTATTTAAATATTTCGATGTATAATCGGCATTGATTTGACTTGGATAAGCTTTTCGTCTATGCATCGCACACTCGGGTCAATTTTGTCCTAAATACTGAACTTCTGCCTTTCGATTTCCTTTCGACTGCTCTCTAAGGAGTCAACGAAAGCAAGAAAATTATTTTTCTATCACGTAGAAGCAAGAAATAGTGTTCAGTACTGCGTTACAATCGGACAGCTCTCTCCCATTTGTTATAAAATAAATATATATATATATAGGACGAAGGAAGATCAACGATATCATTGCAAAGCCGCGCGCGGCCGTGTTTTTCCAAGCATTTACAGAGTTTTCATCGTCGATCGCGCAATACTCGGCAATTCCAAACCGGGGGGAGCTGCCCTCTGAAAACCTATAAATGTTCCAAATCGTGTATCGAATAACGTCCAGTGAAAAA
>KQ435794.1:10436870-10449047 GCA_001276565.1 Melipona quadrifasciata | reverse complement strand
AAGAAGAGGGAAAGGGAGAGAGAAGGGGAGGACGAAAAAAAAAGAACAAGCGATTAAAATCGCTCTTTTCATTCGAGCGGAGTGAATTCGAAACGAAATGTCGAGCGCAAATTTTGATCGACGTGAGCGGACAAACGAACGAGAGATCGGTCGATTCGAGACCGAAATTGCTTTATTTTCCGAGTGCAATCCAGTCGAGTGGCGCTGGCTCGAATAGCTCGAGCGAACAAGACAATGCGAATCGGGAAAAGATGATTCCACGTAACCATTGTGCCCGAGGCTCCGGCGATTATCCGCTGTTTCACATTGTGCGAAATCGTCGGACGCCCTCCCACGGCTGGGCTTTACTCGATGAAAACTCGGACTAGCCACGCGACCGATCTTGATTACGCCCGTCGTCTAAACGGCGATTCGTTCGCGGCGAAGGGGCGAATTTAATTCGATTATACGCGCGCACCCGGGCCATGTATCACGCGGCGATCACTGCGCGGACTCGCTCGTTTGCTCCTCCCGTCGAAACATCGCGAAAAAAGTGCGGATTCCAGGGAAAATTGCAAACGGCGCCCGCCAGATTCGCGATTAACGTTTCTCGCGTTTTCCTGTAATATAAAAAGAGAGAGAAAATATAGCGAGCACATTCTTGAGACGTGCTATACGAAAATAAACGTTCAGGGACAATATATTTTTTCTTTAGAGAAATAGCCTCTGGCACGAAGAAGAGTCGTTTATCGAGCCAATAAACGAACTGTAGAATCTGTTGCAAACTTTCACACGATAGACAAACGAAATTCGTTCGTGTATAAAAATCGAGCATCTTTCCATGCAATACAGTCTACGTGCAGAGATCAATTCGAAAGAAGGGAAAAGATTTGTTTCGTTCAAGTTTCGCTTTCCAGAAGATCTAGTTTGAAAATTTGAAAATTTGGATATTTGAAAAATTTTCTGAATATGGGACAGAGTAAGATCGAACAGCGGAGTGATCGACAGGTTATTCCAGCTATGAGAACAAGCGGGAAACGTGCAAAGAGTAACATTTTTCTCGTTCCAAGCGTCACTTTCAAAAACAGAGCTAGTTGAAAAAATACTTCCGAAGACGTGCCATCCAAATTTCAAATTGCGCGAAACAGAGAAGTTCGACACACTCCGTATTTAAGTTAGTTTCATAGGTTTCTAGGCTCATAGGTCAGGTTCGCTCGTTTTGAGCTTTTCGGGACACTACCATTACTACGCTCTAATAAAGGGACGCGCGTGCAATCGTATATTTCCCCCTGCAGTCCAATCGCGCGGCAATTCCTCTCGCGATAGGATCGCAAAGTTTACCGAGAAACGTCTGTGGGAACTTGAACTTTCGCCGTGGCGAAGTAATAAAACAGCCAGCTCGGAAGAACACCGCGCTAAAGGCAGCTGCGGATAAGGACAAGGCGTCGAAAAAATTGGCTTTGTTTCGGCGAAGGCGCGTACGCCGGCGATTACTCGGACGTTACCCACATCCCCCTGCACCTCTGCCACGTTTAATCTACCACAACCTCGTTAAACGTTTTATACATCGTTTGCAAAGAGTACCTTTAACACTTCAAACGTAGTACAATTTGGAAATTATTCGCATTTTGAAAACTTCACTTTCTATTCTTGTTGTTTCGTTAATACGATGCGTCATTGGAAATGACGCCAAATGAATTATTTGTAACAATTATTGTTTTCAAATTTGAATTTTAGCAGCCTAGGATTCCTCGACTACGAGTTTCGAACAGTGACTAGCACAAGTCGCGAGTGGCTGCGCGCCTAGCGTCGAGGTCCCGCCGATCTCCGATGTTAACCCACTTGCATCACCTACTTAAGGTTCCGTTTGCAGGCATCAGCGACGTTCGGCTGACGACTGGCCCGCATCACCGCGCACGGTCGGTCGTAGGTGCAGTAAATGACATCTAATTTGGCGAATTTAATAAAAAGTAGTCACAGGCTAGCGGATTATTCCGTGCTTGGTGATGGAAGACAGTCACGGCTCGCGGAATATTCCGCGCTTTGATGCAAATGGGTTAAGCGAAAAGCAGCGAACTCCGCTAGGATGATGGGTGGGTCGGGGCCAGCCTTAGCGCGAGTAGTTACAATAACAAGCGTCTGGGGTAAGGAGTCGCTGCCGTCAGCCCCACTGATTGATGAGTCTTAGGCAGTGACCTCTTCCCAGAGACGAAACGCATCAACCAACTTTCTTCTCCCACTCACTACCTCAAATTCCATTCGTCTTTCCATCATGCATCCCCGAATCATAACTACAATCAGTTGATGATGATGTTTCCTTATAACTAAACGAAACGATTATTCAGCTAATTATTTATAATTAGAGCGTTGCTGTATAAGCAGTCTCTGGATTTTGTATTAATTTACATGCTGTTTTCATTTCTTTGCCTCGAAACGTAAAACGCGGAATGAAAATCGTCTACATTTCCTCAAGGGTACGTGTAAATTTGCCATAAACCGTACACTTTGTCAGACTTGCATGTATTGTACAGTACAAAGAATTGCAAATAAAAAAGGGACACGAGGAGTTATAAAGAAAGAAAGCAGCTAATAGCGTTCATAAAGTTAAACTTGCAACCACCACGAAATGACCACCACCATCGTCAAATTTACAGGTGCACCATCTCTATTCTTCTTTTCTATTTTTCTTCTTCCCCTCCCCTCCCCCCCCCTCCCTCTTCTTTTTTCTCGGCGAAGAGAATAATGCAAAAGCTTCCGGCGCTATCGATCTGCCTTTGTTCCCGGAGTTCCTCGGTTTTTACGTTTTCCTTCCTGACGATGGTTGAAACAGGTTAACGAAAGAGAGAATAAAGAGTCGGCGCGGTACGCACGAAGTGCACTCAAAGCACTGTGTCCATAAAATCGAGCTCCGGTCGCTCGGTAAACGACTTCGTTTACGAGCTGTACGCAAATTTAGGATCGCTGTTCTTGAACAGCGATCGAAGCCGGCAACCGCGGAGCCACCTCAGGCCAGCCTTTGAATCGTGCTAATAAATCGACCGTAAAGGAAAAAAAAAAAAAGACAAAGAAAAGGAGGAAAGAAATAGTTACTCGGTCGTGAAAAATATTCATAGGTCTGATTTTCATTTCGCGGACCAGCAAGCTTCAACAGGCGTACCATGGTTTTACGACCGCGAGAGTAATGCAAAAGCATGCTTATCGTGCGCTTACACGAAGGAATTATTCAAATTATGTCGACATGGAGTTGCGTTCGTTGCGTAAATAATTTTAGAATAAGACTTCGTAATTAAATCCCTGCGCGATAATCGTGTTACAGTGTGCGCGCGAATCAGTGCTCGTTCGCTCCGCACTTTGATCAAACTCGTGCTCGCGCCGTACTTGTATCGTTTATTATATCACAGTGTTAATGCAATGAACGCGAATATTATACTAGAATGTCGGTACATGCAAGTGCACGCAGATTTGCCAAATTTATTTGCTCAGCAACGGAACCTCGTTCGAAACGATTATTCACACGTGTTCGATCTGGAAGCCGCGTGCGTTTAAATTAAACCGCGTATATTTAAATTTCCAATTTTCCCGAAAATCGACGCCTTAAATTTGTGCTTTCGCATGGAGTCACCCGGTCCCTACCTGTGCTTCATTTATACTTCGTCACATTTTGCATAAAGAGCTGTTCGTTAGAAGATTGCACCTTGTGTAATTTGATAATTAAACTGTTCTTTCGATACAAAATGGCACGAGTCACTTTTAGTGAAAATTGAGCGACTTCCGAATCTTTTGTGTGCAAATTTTTAGAAAGCACACAGAATACTCCATAAAACTGGTCTGTCTAAAAATCCTACTCGCGTCCATAATCTACACAGGCATGAATAAACCATGTAACAAATAAATTCTCCTTCAACAGGTAGATATTCGAAAATCAGTTGATAATTAATGGTCTCAAACAAAGAGAACGAAACCGCGCTAACAATAGGCATTGCCCGATGAAATATCAAAAGGGTTGAATCGATCCATTAATGGACCGTGGATCGACCATTCTGTATAACAATAAAATATCAATTGTCTAATCTCCAACCCTTTTCCCATTCCATAATCGAGATACGTTTACATAACGAACCGTCATCTTCTCCGCTATGTTTTGGCCTGTATTCAAGCCGCGGCATCGCGGGATCGCGGGATCTGTTTCACAGAGTCCTCCATCGGAGAGACGAGTTCACGGTCGGCAACGGCCGAAGAAAAAGGCCTCGTGAAACCTTGATGAGCCGTGCTGCCGGCAAGTAGACATTGTGGCGAATTATGAATTAAATTCACCCTCGACTAGCTCCGTGCCAGCACTTGCTTCCCTTTACTTTACTCCATAATACGGTCCGTAGCTCGCGGCTACCCCTTCGGCTCTTTTCCTCGACCATTCAGTCCTCGTTCTCGTCGTCTCTCTCTCTCTCTCTCTCTCTCTCTCTGTCTCTTCTCTCTCGTTCTCTCTTTGTCTTTCATCCCGCCAGGTTTCTCGAGCTCTCTTCTATCTTGATTCTCTTCAGCTTCTTCTTCACTCTCGAGAGACTCCACCGAAAGTGGCCGCTACGAGCGGCATTAACCAGTGTCTGTATACGCTAGTCCGCGTTATTAGCTCCTTTTTCCAGTTAAGCTCGGTGTCTTTCTTTTTTCTTCTTCTTCTTCTTCTTCTTTTTTCCCGTCTCCCTCCTTTCTGTCTTCTCCCTCTCCGTCCGTCTCGCGAAAGCATGCTCGCCGGTTAATAGAGCCGTCTGCGTTTTACAAAGTAACTATCTTCTCCGTTTGCCAGGCGTCCCGCGTTGTTTAATATCACCGCGAGTTGTTCGGGGATCGCGTTAACCGTGCTTTCCACTCGAGGCTCGCGCTTACGCGCATCGAGGGATTTCAGAAGCTGGCGTTTCTTCCCTTAAAATTCAGGCAGGTAAAAAAAAATTTAGTTTCGCGAAATTTCGTACCGATATCCGCGTCGAGGAGATGCCCGTTATCGTACAAGCTTCAAGATGAGAGCAAGATGGCCGTAGAACGGATCCTCCTTGATATTGCTCGTGGAATTAAAAAGAGAAAAAATGACGCCGCCTTTGAGCGAGTAATAAGTACGAAGAAAAAAAAGAAAAGGATACAAGGGGAAATTAAATGATGCCGCGTGATCTAACCTTTGATGTCGCCGTGACATTATGCACTTACGCGCGCGTAGCTGCGAAACATGATTGCGATCTTTTCTTTCCCTTTTTGCAAATTTCATACTCTTGAATACCGCCAAGACGTCGGACGTTATTTCATAATCGAAAGTCGTGAATTTATAATCGTATTACGCGATTGAATCTGCCTCGGATAGAGTGTTTTTGTGATCAATGATCCACGAGAATTATAATATTCGAGTAAATTGTTCCTCGTCTATAAGCTCGTCAATTCTTAAATTATTTATTTAGCAGCCACAAACATTTATCTGCCATTTATCTGCTATTACGTTAACAGTATAATTTTTTCTTATGTCCGCTTTTCAAATTCGTTTCCTAAATTAGCTGTAGAAACTCTGTAACATCGTGTACCTGTTATATTCAATGTCAGTGTATTATTACAGAAATACTAAATGAATCATTTACAACAGTTGTTAGTTTTCGAATTTTTATGTTTAAACATGGAGATTTATTTCTAATTCTGTGAGATGAGCACGAGAAACAAATAGGGAAAATTTTATCATATAATAAAGAACAGAAGAGTTTATTTAGGTATATACTTTTCAAAGAACAAATTGACGCTGACCCTTTCGAAATAGCATTGTACGTATTATATGAGTTTCAGATTATTATTGTAATGAAAAATGAAGCGAAAAAACGTGTAAGAGTGAAGATGTTGCCGAAAGGGCTGGATACGTCGTGTTACACGAATGGAATTAAGAAACTAGAAAGACGTTGGATCAAGTGTATCGAAATGAGTACTTGAGTTTTTCTCAAAAAAGTGATGCCCTCTTTAGTAAATGAAACTCTAACGTACCTAATAATTGTGTTCAGCAAAGGGTTAAACCAAAAGCTGCACTTGTACCCAAGTACGATTCGTCTCACTGAAAGGCCCAGAAGCAACTGTTCCGACTAGGAAACGAAGACGACATTTTGCCATAAAATTTTATTGATATGCAAACATTTAAATGCGATCGCTCAGTAGCAGACACAACGCCACTCCTACTCGAGGTCTACCACGCCCCCTCGCGAATCACGTGACCCAGATCAACCAATCGCTAATTTTCGTTGCATTAGCGTTGCACCTGAAAAGACCCGATTTTCTGGGTTATCCCCGCTAAAATCACTTTCAGTGATAAAATGTTGGCAAATATCAGTATTAAAAACACGTGCCATACGTTCCACGTGCCATTCCTTTCGCGACGGAACGCACGGGAGCGACTTTGCACGACGACGCACGTCGGCCAAACTTCTTCCACGTAACTACATTGAGAGTGCTAACTTCTTCCCTCATCAAATCCTAAACCCATCGTCCCGTCAAAGTTCCGTCCATCTCTGGCAAAGAGATTTCGGTCTGCCCCTTTACCACAATCGAGATAACGAATCCTCGCCGGGGAAGCGCAATTATATCGATCGTTTCATGGTCACGTACGTGATGTCCAGTAACTTCGTGCCCTTCTCCTCTTCCACTTGGAGCTTTCGCCTACCGCGGTGTACGTTTTATTGGAAGAACTCCGGCTTGTCTTTGGCTTCTTTTCTTATCCCGCGGACGCGTGCAACGAAAACATCGTTTCTATCTGGGAGCACGGGTTCGTGATTGGTAACGTGTGTAGAACCCGCGCTCGTTTTTAAGTCCTATTCAGCGAAAAGTTACGAGCGCGTGTGTGTTTCGATTTTTAATCCCTGGCTACGATCCTCGAATTTTGATATTTTTAATCTTACACTCAGTTTAGCAATAACAGTAAAAAGATTTGTAATATTTCTAGATGTTTGCGGGAATGTACAAACCAAAAGTTTGGATATGTTTGCTGTATGTGAAATACACAGAGTCAATGTATATTTAGCATGCTAGTACTCTTTTTCATTAATATAGAATCACTACGATATACTAATTTAATACTGTAATGTAATATTAATTTAGTAAGAAATGAACACGCCTGTGTTCATATTATGTATAATATAGCAGGTGTAAAAATATGCAGGAATCGACATAATATAAATTAAATTAAATACGAAATACAAACACAATGAAACGTCAGTATTGTGTGTCCATCAGACCTGAGAAATTGAAAGACTGAAATTAAATTGTTGGCACACTTGAGATAAGATTTTCATGGTAGAGAGCTATGCTCTTCAAACTTAGTCAAATCAAAGGCATTGAATAACACACGCCTTCGAACCTCCCATGGAAATTCACACCAAGGAATCAAATTCCACGAACACAATACCCGACCGAATGATATTTCTCTTTTTGCCGAAATCCGTGAATGCGCGCGAGTTCCCAGAATCCACCGGCGTGGAATTCCTTCGCCTTTCCTCGGAACAAGGATTGTCGAACGCACCGCCGAATGACCATCGAACAAAGCCGATATTCGGAAAACGTCTAGACAGGAACAGAGAGTGCGAGGCCTCCCTTAACAAACACGGTCAGATCGTAACGCTAATTAGCGTGAAACGCTCGCAGCCGTGGATGTTGAAACCGTGCGCTTGTTGGGGAATTCCCGCGGCTCTCCTCAGCCGCGATGTTCGTTCGAGACGTCTCCGGGCTTCATTAAACGACACGTATCGGGCATATTTACAGCCGCGGGGATTATATCGTCGAGGACTATGTGCGACGAGGATCGTGGCTGCTCGCGGGAATCCGCAATCCGAATTACGAATTTTGAATGGCAGGGCAACGGCCCGCACGGAGACGCGCGGTCAGAAATTACAATTCGAATTCCAAAGCCGTGGCGAGAGACACGGTCTCACCATTGGAGAAAGGTAGCCCGCGGGAGAAGGTTGCGGGGTGATATACCCGGAGAATAGTAGCCCACGGGATCGGGGAGTGGCAGTTGACCCCCTCCCCCCACACGGATATCGCCGGCTTTCAACCCTGTTCGGCATTCTCGAATTGTAATCGCAGTTCCATTGGAACCCGGACGCACGACCATCCTTCTCTCTCTCTCTCTCTCTCTCTCCCTTTCTTTCTCCATCACGAAGGAGTGAGATCAAATCCAGTACGTACCTAGGAATCAAGTTCGATATCCAAGCGTGCAAATGTCATTTCGGATGTTCCAAACGCTACTCGAAAGTAAAAAACGATTCAACGAGCACGTTTACAATGTTTATTCGCTACATGTGCTTTGTACGAGCTGCTTTCGAACTTTGAATTGGGTACCTGCACGTTTCGAAAACGTACGAGCAGTTTGATGTTCAATAAGTTTCGAAACTTTCACAAGTTCTACCTAAGTTAAAAGAAACCCACAAATCGAACACTTCTATTACATCTTTCTTCTTCTGGGTACACGTGCGATTCGTTTCAAATGAAATTTGTTGCTTTGTCCAATTCTCACACGTGTACACGTACAGTGATCATGATGCATTCCACGTCAGACGCGTTTATATCGAATGCAACAGAGAAGCACGTTCCTACTTTTTACATATAGTATCTTTGTTCCATTAAAAATTGTCCCAACATTCCTGCAAGGTCCTGGAAAATTCGGAGAAACCGGAAAATACGTTGTCAATTACTTTCCAGTCAACAAAAATTCAAACAACAATAGAAGAGAAAGAAAATGAAACGTCACGTTTCATTGGAATTCGTTGAAAATCCCGAAAAGAATAACTGCAAGAATAATATTTCACCGCATTCGTTATAATCGAAGGGAATCCCGGAAAGAAATTGCACGAATGGCGAAAGATGAAAACCGCGAAACGTTCGAAACTATGCCGCTTAAATTCAAGTACAGTTGGAAGTACCGTTGGGAATACTTGTAAAGAGTTCAGATCCAACGACTAAAAGCTACTTGCGAGGTACTCGATCCCATCTCTAACGACGAGCACGTACTCTCTCTCTCTCTCTACCTTCCATCCCTCTCTCTACGCACGTGAGCCATTACGCGAACGGAGAATTCCATTTTAATTAATTCCCTCGAAGCGGTGTTCTCGAAGCAACGGCCAGGTTCTTATCGTCACGATCGCGTCGACGTCGATTCTGTTCTATCAGTAACTTCGGCAACTGCCGAGAGAGTCCAAGAGAGGCTGGATTTTTTTTACGAAGGTGTGAGATCTCGCCTAAAACGAGTTGCGAGTCTACGTCTTCTCTCGTTCAACGTTCACCATCTATTTATCCATTGACCAGGCTAGCGTGATTAATTATTATCGAACGTCGATCGTCGTGAAATTAATTGCCACCCGTCAACGTCGACGCGATATTAACGTTCGCGTCCCGAACGTATCGATGGTCTTCCACGCGCATTATTAGGATATCGTTAGCCTTCGAGTGCGTAACAAACGATTGACACGTACAACAACTATAAAAATTTAACGTCCGTTTTTTTGCGATAAAACGCAATAAAACTCGAGTTCCATCTTTGGAAGAGAAACAAATCCTCCAAGTACCTTTTTGCGATTCCATCAAAGTAGGAACTACTTGCTTTACTTTCAAATAAACTCTTGTTATCATCGGAGTCCTACTTCAGAGTGATTCTTATTACGTGATATTCGGACACCATGGTGTTCCAAAGTACGATATACGTTTCTATATTAATAAATAATGAATTTTTAATCAATGGCCACTCGCCATTTGAATTTCGCGCGTTTTCCCCACGATCTGTAGGACTTGAAAGTTAATGAGAATCTCTTTGACACTAGGTTTACCGTGACTTGACATATCCTTATTTCTACCAAAGGGGTCAAAATGGCCCCTTTCGGTATTTAATTATGAAAAATAAATAGACATATCTATTATGAAGTCAAATTGGAAAAAACGAACCTCGATAAAACCACATCTGTTACAATAATTGGTTTTTATTTTTGATATTTTAACGTAAAACAGTTTTTACAAATTGCAATCTTTTTCCCCGTACATACTCCACAAACGTATCTTTTGCAACTGCCACAGGTAGCTTGAGTTGAATGGGGATTGCAAAGGCCTATTTGGGACCATTATTTTCCTTGAAAGTAAAATGATGTCTTGGTCTTCCAGAAGTGCATCCTTCTTTTATTTTTTCCCATTTAGTTCCGTCAACACTAACTTCATATTGGTCGTCACTCTCATCGGAATACGAAGGTAATCTTTGTATTCTTTTTCGTCTAGGTATATTGAAAATATTCTCGTTTTCAACATTATTGCTTATTGTGCTTTCGGTATCAAATGAATTCAATGAAAAGTCTTCAGTATCTAAATCACTTTCTTCATCTACTTCTGAGCAATCCTCCCTTATATCATTCACAATGTCCAACAATCTACGTTTTCTTGAATACCCTGCCATTATTTCCTAAATATTTTATATCTATAAATACACTATTCACTTTGATATTTTCAACTTATTCAATAAAATGTACTAACCGTCCAAGAGCTCAATTTGAATGGGAATAGGAAAATATATGATGCATTTTGCAACACATCATTCCACATTTCGTAGAAAAAGGGTAAAAGTGGGTTGCCAAATACAATAATATTGGGGAATAAAAGAAAGTAAGCGAATAAATGAAAATATGTTGGCAGATATATCAAAAATAATTCGAATGGTCAAAATGACCCCTTTGGTAAAAGTAGGTATACTATATACATTTCTCCGAAACCAGAGGACAGAAAAGATTAGATTTGCGATTATACGTCTTATAAATGTAAGCAAAAATTAATCAAAATATCCTCACAAAAGACGGTAAGGATTTTCTTGAAGAAAATTAACGAAAAGTTTCCTCAGAGGGGGTAAACCTAGCGTTAAGGACGACAATGAGAGTCTTTCTTTGTCTAGTAAGAGAGTGACAGTCAACTTTATATTTACCAATGATAAGATTACCCCGCCGTCATAAGTAAAACGAAAGAATACGATTTTAATTTTGATTCGTACGTTCGACGACACGCGCATCCTCTGCCAACCGGTAGAGTCGAAAAATAAAGTCACCGCGTGCGATGGATACGTTTCCAACCGGAAGAGACTCGTCGCTCGGCAAAACAGTCCACTCGATTTCCCGCAGTTGCGGGTGCAAATGTTTCCAGAAGTCGATGCGAAGGTGCTGTTTGTGTATCTCGGGTCCTGAATTTCGTTCATGGAGTCGGAAGAACGAGAAAATGTTCGCGTTAACGACTGTAACAATCACGATAGAAAATGATCATTACGTACTTTTTGTTTGTGTAGAAAATCGATACGAAACACGGAATACCTGAATGATTTATGATAGTGATCGTTTTATCATATATTTATAATTTCAATTATAAACTGTTGTTTACTCGAATTATTTGTCACACGATTTGATACTACGTTAATAAAAAAAATCATTCGTCGAAAATAGTTATCGGTAATCGAAATAAAAATCGATGGCCATCGATGACGACGAAAACCATAAGAAGAGATTTACATTGGTTGCTGGCAACTGAAATGAAATTTCTGTCATGGACAACGTAGCCAGACAAAAATGCTTGTTCACAGTAATAATTTTTTAATAATTCGAGTTTTATCAATAACTGGTCTCCGTTTGAATAAAAATTAATTTTCGCCAAAAAATTTTGGAACAATCGTAATTTCGAATCTCAGCCAAGAGACAAATCGTCGTCGAAAGAGACGTCGGAATGACGCTTGTCCATTCAATTCCATCTTTTCCTTTTTTTTTCTCTCTTTCTTCTTCTTCCTTTTTCCTTCCTTTTTCTACGCGTCGGAAAAATTTCAATTCACCACCGCGCGCCCCTCATTCCTTTTAATCCTGTATCCCGATTACTGTTATTGCCGGCTGGCAGAAAGACAGACACAGGCCGAAGAAGACAGACTGGGAAAGGAGAGTGAAATAGTTGGTCCCGGGTTTAAACTCCGGGAATTGCATCTCCCGCGGGGGAAGCCCGTAGGCTGTGGACGTTGGGCAATTACTCGTGACCGAGCAAAGCAAACTGACGGACGCAGAAATAGATTTGCATTTTTACCAGAGACCCTCCGGGGGAGTTGCGCCTTACGTGTACTTCGAGGTTTCGTACTTCTCGCTTCGTTAGGTAAATTCCTAATGACTGGAGGCTTCTGAAACTTGATAG
>KQ435794.1:10423103-10433386 GCA_001276565.1 Melipona quadrifasciata | reverse complement strand
ACTGTAATGATAACAACTTTTGTGTATATACGCGGACAAGCATAAAAGATAAAACAGAAACGAGGTACGAATAAAAGAAGAAGAGGAATGGTTGCACTATATTTTGCATTGTTTCACACAGCACCGCGATATGGTTTTATCGCGTCTTTAACTACGTAAATTATGACAATGCGAGCAAGACGATATAATTTTGTAACAAGATTATTTTACCGATCAGTTTTAATGTATCACTCTTCAAGTTACAATTGGAATTCAAATAAATTGAATTACACATCAATGATGAAGTAATAAAGTTGCTGTTGTTTCTCAAAGTTATTTTATCGAATCCATTAAATGTACAAAATCCTTAAGAGAATAATTTTTCTTTCTCTATCTCGACCAATCCAAGCAGTCGACATTGAACGACTATTTTCGATATTTTTTATAGACCTTCTGTAGATTTTCTTTTTACCTAGAATTTTATTCTTTTGTAATATACATAATTGGAGAGAAAAAATTTAAAGACGCGTATTTCTTTTCTTAAGTAGTTTATAATTATTCTCCTTTATATTCAAGCGACGTTCGTCCAAAATGTGCTTTCGACACATCAATGTTAACATTATCGTGTTTCGCTTGCGAAGATTATTTGGTGCATTAATTATGGAACAAGTTCTAATAAGCTCCGAAATTGAAGTGAAAATTAAGGAATTTCTTTCCTCTGGTGGGATTATCCACGGATTCGAAGACAGTTGACAGATTCGCTGTACTTTCTCCTTAATAAAAGCGCGAACCTAATCAGAGTTCCGATAAGGCTACTTTCAGAATAATAGAAAATTCTTGTTACACTTGTTAATTCTTGTCACATTTTCGTGATATTGTAAAAATCACTTTTTACTGTGTAATTTTATTACAGTGTATTTTTATAGCAACTCCCCTCTGCTACTGAATTATTTACTGTTCGAAAGTGAAACGATTATCCTAATGCCACACAAATTTCCTTTGCAATCTCCTATAATTCTGACTGGCGAAATTTTAGTTAACAACAATATCCTTTTCTAATTGTTTCAACTAATCCGAACGTGACCTCTCCTCTTAAATAAAATCGACCGATTCCTAACCTACGATCTCCATGCAAATATAAAACGAATTGGAATAAATTTTGCAACGAGCTTCGATCAACTTTATCCGCGCATCTGGGGAAGATTTGGCCGCGGTGCGACGCGGCGTGAAACTGCTCGTCGAGGTCGGTTTGTTTATTAAAGATTATCTCTCCGAACGACATCCTTCGTTCAGGGTGGAAGCACAGAGCGAAACGGCGAGGGGATCGTGCTTTCGAAAAGCAGATGCCCATACGATCCGGAAAGTTAAGTTCGTTAAGTATCCCCGGAGGTCGTGTCTTATCAAGCTAGACGTGGCTCTGATCCTCCACTTACCGTGCCGTGGCATAGCAATTACCCTATTATTTCGCACACAGCCGGTGTGTGCCAGTTCGCGACCCTGTTCCCTTTCCACGATGCGCGGTTGCCCTTTCACCTTTCGTTCGTCGGCCGAGTATTTTTACCCCCGCGTATCTGGCCGTCTATATGCGTCGACGTTGCGCGTAATTAGCGAACAAATGGTTAACTGCGTCCTTTAGAGCGCCATCTTCTAATTGGTCCCGCTATTCCGGATTAATCGCGCGATTAACGACTGCCACCAAGCAACGTCTTTCAGTGTCTTACTGCGCTCGATTGTTCACGAGTGGAACATCTTAAGGCGCGTTTGCAGCAAACGAAGGAACGCAAAATTCGCGCGCATTTATCGCACCACAACGTTCATTTGGTGCAACGAACGATACGAAATCATTCGTCTCCCGTCTCGACGAAGTTTTAAATTTTAGAAAAACAGCGGACGTAAATTGAAAGCATAAAAAAACGTTAAATTTACTGCTCCCGATAAAAGAGAAACGAGAAATTTTAATTCCCAACGTGGCGATAAGGGTTGAAATCTAAAGTGAATCGTGAATCACTTGAAAAGGAACTTAAAGTGGATTTTAAATAATTTACGAGATGAAATCGCGCGACTGATCGGTGACCTATGAAACAGCTCTATATTACTATCGCTGTTACTTATCTTATTATTTTTTTAAAGCATTCGGTGACATTACGCTCGCCATTTCACGGCAGCTCGCGACCATTTAGGTTTTCGTTGGTAGGTGGCGTATGGAATTTAATAAATGTATACTAAAATTTAAATCCTCCGCGTTTCAATTTAAAGCCGATTTTTTTTTTTATTAAATGATATACGATTTATTAATTCAATAAAATATAATTATGCTTTATTTAATTATATACCACCAAAAATCGGCACGAACTTTCCGGACAACCCAATAGATACACACATTCACATAAAAGAAAAACTACTCGGGAATACAATTGCACAAAATCACGAGAAACAGCTCTTTCGCGAAAGACTCAAAGTTTATCTACTGTCGTTTCTCGCTATCGTCAGTCTTTCACCTTCAACGATGTCAATTTTCGCGGACGATTTACCACCCGAAAAAAATTCGACGACGGACACCGCCGTGACAACGTCGTCGGAGTTTGGTTTTGACGCTACTCGCAGCGAGCCGCAGTTGCAATCAGAACGAATTCGGCCTCCAAAGGCGAGTTTAATTCGGCGGAATTAGGAGTGCAGAACCGGCTCTCCACCCCGTGCGGGAAACTCCGGAAATTTCGAGAGTCAGTCTGGACGATCTCTCGAAGGGAGGAACGGAAAAAAGATACGGACGAGCAGTCGGGAAGAAAAAGGACCGGGGACCGAGACAAACGTCGAACTTCCAAAGAATCGAGAAGAAGAACGAGTCGTTCGAAGAATAGCTAAAGTCGACCTCCCCCCCCCCCCCCCCCCACCGTTTGAGAATTCCAAGGATCGGGGAAATTCGCATAATCCTTTCGCAGAGTAGCTCGAGAATGATTGTACAACGCTTGGAAAACAACTGAGGCCGCAGTTAAAGGTTCTTTGCTCGAACGAGATGAAGATAGAAGCGAGAATGAAAAATGTGAGATCGTTGGAAACTAGAAAATTGCGTAAAAATTGGCAAGCATGAAACTGCGTGTGCAAGCGATCGAGGAAGGATAGATACTCGACGAAATTAGTCGTTTTTACGTAGACAAAGTCGGTCGGTTAGAATTTTATACATATTTGTAAGAAATTAAAAATTGCAAAGACACGCAAAATGCACGTCAAATGCGAGGATATACGAAACGTGATACACGGCGAATGAAATAAATTTTTATCTCGAGCCCATGTGTCTAATTAGGCTCGCAATTATCGCTTCGGATTGCAATAAATCTCACACTGTGTATTTTGCATATTTTTTTCCACATCGGACCACAATATCAGACTTCCCGTAAACGCATAAAAATCCACCAGGCTAATAATCGCTTATCGTGCCCCTTAGACCGGCGTGAAACAACAAACATTAATTGAAAAATAATATTTGCACTGCGCGTCTTTTCCACGCTGTCCTTTAAACTGCTGGATACGTTCCTACCTGGCTGCGAAAGGCTTTACGTAATTAACAGTGGTATTGTTTCAAGAAAAGTAATTTTTCCTCTGTAAATAAGTAGGGGAAAAGGCGGACGCCGTTTCTTTCAGCTTGAATATCGTTTATGTTTCTTCCTGCAGCTTCTAGTTTGTTTCGACCTTACGATATTCCGAAGTTTTCTGATCGCGGGAGATTGAGAGTTTCGAAGAAAAATGAGGAAAAACGAGGAAGGCAGAGAGAGGCGGAGGTTGCGCGCCGGTCGTCGTTAACAATTTCAACGCACCACTTATCGAAACTAATAAAAAAAACATTCGGACGGAACTTCAATTTCTTTATTGCCACTCTCCTTTGAAAATCCTTTCTTTCATAGATATTACCGCATTCTTCTTTCGACGCGTATTAAAATTCAGTTGAGCAAAATTCTACGTAGAGAAGTCGTCACTGAAAGAATATGCTCCTCGCTTACGAGACTGTACAACGATGTTGGGTTAAGATCGAGAAAAATTCGTTTATGTTAAACTCGGCAAACAGTACGCGGAATATTTTAATAACGCGAGCGCTGAAAGATATTACACGACGAGCTTAATGCATAAATAATCAGTGCTCGCGATAGCGAGAAACGAGGAAAAGGTAGAAACGTAACGAGCCAAAGAACAAGAGTACCACCGTGAGTTGCTTCTATTGCCGAATTTCCTTCTTTCGTCCCTTCCTTTTCGCCTACGAACCTGATTAATGTAGTATAGAGAACGTCGCGACCAACGTCACCGCCGGAACATCGTAAATACGCGAACCAGGTGGCTGGCCAGTAATTTCGGAAATGAACAGCGGAAAACGTCAAGGATAATCACGTTAGGACGCGGGCTGTTGGTCAGTTAGCGAAGTCCTTCATATTTCGCGGCTGTGTGCAGTGTTAAGCAACCGGAGTCTAAATTTTATGAGTGTATAGCGAAATACAAATACCGTTCTGTTCGCTTAGTTTGTCGAAACAATTTGTGATTTTCTGCTCGGACAGCAGAAGTGAGTGACTTAACAGCCTCGTAGTTTCCAACCGGATTATTAATGTTTCCATTAACAATTCTTATCACGCTGGGGCGAAACGCGAAAACGGCCAATCTTTTCTCGAAAATATTCGAAAATACTAACAGTTTGCTCTCTATTACCGTCCATTCATTAATGCATAGTCTACTGAATTTATTATATTCACTACAGTACATTTATTGGGATTTATTAAAATATTCATAGAAATTTATTAGAAATTCACTGGAGCAAATCTAGCTGCGTAGTCCTAAATTTAATTACACTCGCTAGACTAAATCTAACGTAAAATAATTCACTAAATCGAAATCTACTGTATTTAAATAAATAGTTTCATAAATTTAGTAAAATTAGAATGTGCTTTAACTCCGCTTCGTTCAATAACATGCGAAACAAAAGGTTTACAAATTCCATTTAGAACTCGAAAAATTTGTAGCTCGCTCCTATTGTGCAACAGCAATTCAGATTTCAAAGGGGCAATATGAAGTTGCGGGCCATAGTTTTCCAAATGAAGGACGCAAACAACATCTCTGCTATATAGTTTTGGCGCATGCAAAACACGAACAATCGCAGGAACTCTCACTCTCGCCCTTTTATGAATACATCTTGCAAAACGGGGGTTAAAATACAACGTCGGAAGTTGAACCACGATGGAGAGAAAAAAAAAAAAAGAAAACGATGAATCCACGAAGTTACAGCCTCGCTCGAATAACATACTAATTAATTTAAACAAGTTCCTTGACATTTCTCGAAGCAGCGTTACGATTAGGTGGAGCTTCGGGCCGAATACAAGGGAATGTAAATGATAGGAGCTGCAAGTTCATTATAACGTCGTGGCGAGACTGCACAATTGTTCGCGGGACTTTTGTGAATGGCAGTTAATTATAATTAATTCCATATTGTCTGGTCGACAACTCGCGGTGATTCTTCGCCCGGGAAGGATCATTCAAAACGCGGCCGCGAACTTTTAGTTATTACCAGAATTAATATGAATACCAAATTGCTACATCGTACCGGTGAGATAACTTTCTGTGGTTACTCTCCTTTCTTTCTTTTTTCACCCTTCGTTAAACGTTATTCTATAGAAGAAGAAATCCTATCAGTGGTATCAATTTATCGCCTCTTACGACTCGTGAATTAAATATTTTCATTTTGTCATTTACGTACCTACGCACGTAGTAAAAAGTTCAGGTAATTTTTTATTATAAAATATATGAAACATTTATGGCAACATTGATCCAAAATCATTGTCCTTTAATAGCTTTTTTTTTTTCATTCTTGGGAAAAAAATCTGGCAATTATTACAGTTAAATTTTTAGTTAAAAATTCTCGAACAATAGATTAGTGCAAATTACAACTTGATCAATTGACTGTGAAATTTGAGTTACAAATTCAATCTGAATAAAAATTGCAAAGTAGGTCAAATACGAGTATACCAGCGACAAAGAACAATAATTTTTCAATCGGATTTTTCTACGAGGGGAAAACTGAAAATTGCGCGAATTTTTTGATCAAACCTCGTATATCGTATAACAAGGTGAATAACCTATAATAAGATAACGTATAATAACCTACTATAGCCTAGAATAACCAAGAATGACCTATAATAAGAATAATTTAAAAAGTAAAATTACCTAAAAGCACGAACTATTTAACAACCTATTAATTCTAATAATAGAATTCTATAAACGCGAAATAGGAAATGCAGCTAACTGGATCGTTATCCACTAGTGAAACAAAGCGCAAGTCGATCCAGGAGAATATGCCGCGCGGGGCAACAAAATTTGCTCCGCGATGGAATCGGACGAATTTCGGCTCGCACATACTCGAACGTGGATTTTAACAGGAAAATGTCGGAGAATGCAAGACGAACCGGCCGACACCACTCAGGAGCATATTATCAGTTCGTTCTACGCTCATAGGAAACCGCAATTTCCACGGATTACACGGACGAAAACTGACTCCCGTGACTGTACAGCGTCGGCCAGGCTAGTGGAATTCATGGGTCGCGGGTTATGCCGCATTCGGTGGTATGTAGTAATTAGCAACATTGCTTCCAGAACCCAAAGGTGGAAGGAGGATCGACTGTAGGATCAGAGTATCGCCAACGCGGATTTCATTCGAAGGAATACAACGCAGTTCTGTGCTTGCAAATTGTCTCGCAAATTGCTGTTACTACGTGACCCATCGATTGATCCAACTAAGAATAGGCCGTCATTATCGACGTGATCTTCTTTTGGAATTTCGTAACGTTCGTTGGGTAAAATTATACTCGCAATGATGAGAAAAAAGTTTCATAAAAGAAAAGATATTTTTAAATTTTAAAAATTTCGTAATCGATTGTGTGGCCCTTTATAGAAGTGAAAAAAAAAACTTTTATAATGAAATTTACGGAAATGTTTTAAATCCAACGGACGAGCAACAATTCAGAAACGTTAATAACACTTTTCGTGATATTGTAAAACCTTTGGAGACAACTCAATTGCCCGAGCGTGCGAACGTAGCTACCATATTTCTTTGTTCTTAATATTAAATTTCATAAAGTCTCGAACATCTGTAGCTGAATTATCGTTCTAGTTTGTTGTTTCGCAGGAGAAGGCAAAAACCGAGTCGGATGCAAGAAGATGAAATAATTTCAAGCTTCTTCGTCTGACGTCTTTTTTGCTATCAATTTCTACCTACCGAGTGAACTTCGGTAAAACTGCTGGAACAACTGACGCTAATGTAACTTCGTAGGTCGTTATAGAACAACTTAAAATGCAAATTCACGTGTTACTGTTATACAGCGAGGCATGTCGAAGTGCAACGAGAACAAAGATTAACCTTAGAATTGGATGAATTTTACGCGTTCAGACTTAATAACCAACAATAAATTAAAAAAAAAAAAATAGCAAGACGATAGAGATACGATAATAAAGAAGATTAGAATGTCTGACAACGCACCAACTTTTTTTACTTTAGCGTAACGTTTCCCGCATTAAACGACTAATTTAGATTAGACCTTCTATTTTATTTAACCATGCATTCCAATAAAATAACTTGGACTAGCGAGCACAAAATTTTTTATGAAAATCTACATAGATGCGCAATCTCGCGTAAGTTTCGAAAATTAATCAGATGATGAACAGTCGATAATTGCGATTAATGAGATTGACAGATGAGATATACAAACAGACCACAGACGAGGTATATGAATAGACATTGCGTACAATGCAATTGTATACAATGTATTCGGCCACCATTTTGAGATAATCGTAACCTCATTACCACTTTTGTGTCACATCCTGTCGTACCGATTCAGACAGATTTTGCACCGCAGCACTACTAGTGATGAGAATTAAAACCAAAAAATATGGACCAGAGTGTTGCCAATCTGTTTCGAAAATTATTTATCGAATTGAACATGATGGTCCTTGAACATGATGGTCCATCAATGAAGGAATATAACAATTTAAAACAAAGACTGATGAAAATTGTGATGAAAAATTTAGCATGTGTTCGACTATTCGACAATAAACATCCGTTAAGGAGTATTAGAAAAAATTTTTCGAATTATGATATTTTGATCAATGATATAATTAGATGTAATGTTGTTTTATTTACAAATATGTAAATTCACAGCCTGAATGAATTACCTTCATCCCACAAACTCGATTTTATGAAAAGTTGGACAAAAGAATATTTCTACAAATATTGTTTGAAATAAAGAAGCACATTGTGTGTTGTAAATTATTTCAAACTATGGAACTGAGCCAAGTAGAATAAAAACTAAAGTTTTACGAACTTTAATGTTTGTAAAACGATATCAAACTAAGAACTACGAAACTTACAGTCCAGTTTAGATTGTGCAAATTTCTTTCCTTTCTTTATTTCACAGTCTAAACTGGACTGCAGGAAACAAATAGTTGATAAGTAAAATATCAGACCCTCCCGCGAGGACACTAAAGGACGATCTAACGATGGACGACATTTGGATGGATGTAATCGTTGAATATGTACGTTTTATTATTAAGTTGCGTCCGTTCAGTTTTTATTAATCGCAAGATAATTAATCTGCTAATTCACTGTAATAATTCTATATTCTAGAATGTTACAACTTTCTTTTTTAAATACGTGAAATATTTTAAACTGGCTTTACTGAATAGCATAATAAATCGACAAGATGACAAACTTGTTCATACTTGCCAGATCAATTTTGTTTGATGGTAATCGATATCGTTTTTCAAAGAAATTCTGGAAACCCGCCTCGAATTTATTATTTTATTATATATATATATATTTTTAGTCCCTATCAAGTATTATTTAGGAGAGAAACAAAAGTTTCAATAATAAATAAAAGTAAATTTACCCCGAATCAATTAAACAATCAAATATTTTAATTGTCAATCAGAAATCGCTAAACTATTGATTAATTTCATCAATCAACTAAATCCATGTAACTGTAAAGATTTTTGACTACATAATTTTTTTCTACATAAGTTTTTATTTAACATACATCAATGCAGTTATAATTTAAAAATTAATGTCATAAAAATGTAAATTTCATTTTAGCCGATAGAAAATTAATAATAAATTATTACATTTAACATTGTAACATATTCATGAAAATGTAATTTTGAGAAATGTAAAAATTACTAAATTATTAGTATAATAAAATTGTTTAAATGAAAAAATTATTAGTATAGTAGAAAAACTGTTTTTCGAAATACTAAAAGCAATTATCAACTGTTTTGGATCTCTGACGACCGAAATATATATTAACCTTGCGCTGTACGGAGACTCATTACCAATTAAACTTCCGTCGTGTGCACATCGACCAAAATTTACGAGTGAATTTTTAAATAATATTTAAATAATACTTTCGAATATTCTATTTGTTTAAACATTATCTAATATTTCAAATAATTTATAAGTAATAATTAAACAATAAATTCTCTTTAATAACATTTTCAACAATTTATATACATACATACTTTTCAACAATTTATGTATATACATACAATGTATATACATACATACATTTTTGCAAACGTTAGTCTTTTCTTTCTATTAATTTTACTGATACATGGCTTTTTCCGTGGTATTCTTCCATGGAACTCATTACTCCGCAGAACCCTCCGACATAATTCGGGATGTACATCTTTCCCAAAACTAGTTGCAACAATCGCTGCAAGTTTCGGTCCAAATGTGCTTCGATTTTTCTTAATTTCACGTATAAACATTTTCTCCTCTCTGGACGTTAATTTCTTTGGACGTCCTGTTACGTACGCTTCTTGTTAGTAACATTTCTTTCAGTATTTGACTTTTTTATTATATAACGTATCGTAGATTTACTTCGATTTAATAATTTGGTAATTTCAAGATACGATTTATTTTCATTGAGTAACTTGAATATTAATTTACGTTCGCATTTACTGGCTTGGATCTCGCAGGGACGTCGTGGGATGCGTGCGTCTTAGCTTTAAGTTGCGTGCGTTTAGCTTTAGTTAATTATAAGATAGTTGGTATTTGTAAATTCACTGTGAGCGCATTCTGTTCAAAGACACGTTTATTTAACTTGAGACGAAATTAAGGACCCCTTTTCTCCTCTCTTATTTCGTTCGTTGTTATTATTGTTACTGTCATTGCACTAAAGTAGAGTTTTCAACTTTCGTTGTCAGTGGGTTCAAGTCGGGGAACTGCAGCCTCGTTCGAAAGGACGAGGTGAGGTTCTGGTAGTCCAGCTTCCTTTGTAATCCGA
>KQ435794.1:10380203-10416021 GCA_001276565.1 Melipona quadrifasciata | reverse complement strand
TGTGTCTATATATATTATAAATATATATATATAGACAAAAATAAATTTACTGTTCTATAATACATGTTATTTAAACACATAAAGTAATTTTATGTTACATAAACTTATGTAGGAAACTCCTCAACATTATGAACAATCAAAATATTTTTAGATGATTGAATATAAAAATTCAATTGAATACATACAGGATGTTCCAAGAAATATTAATCAAACAAAGATTACATAACATGCACTTTTAAATTAAGGAAATCTATGCTATTAAATAGATAAATTATTTTTAAAGCTCTAACTCTATAAGTACAAAATTTTCAACTACCATTATAAAGCAATAAAAAGTACAAATATATATTTAAAACACTTTTACTCTCTTCTGATGTAAATACTAAAATTGATTCTTACGTGTATTTAAAAAATACGAAGCTAAAGTGTATAATTTTAAATAAAAAGTAACAATACAAAACTTACATATTCAAATCAATATGATCGGCTAATAATATACCTTCTATTATGAAGGTTAATATATTTCCACAAACATAATTTGTGAACTAAATACTCGGAAATGCCATTACATTACACCAGAAATGCCAACTACACACTAAACATATTACAAATGTTCGGTATTCACAATGAATAAAAATTTGAGTCCGACTATTAAGCAGCTGCGTAAATTTATGAATTTATTAGAGATATATCTATAATACACGAAAAAATATATTCAAAGATGAGAAATAAATGAATTGTTTATATTTTGATTATTCAGAAGATCTCTTAAAATATGTATGTGTCCGAAAAAGGAAATTACTTTACGCGACTATACAAGTATTACAAAGAAAGATTAAATATTTCTTGATCATCCCATACACGCTTGAAAATTTGTAGAATATGATAGTACATGTTACTTACATTTCTCCACTTTAATGAAAGAGTAACGATTGTTATTCTTGAAAATTTCCGTGTCCATTTTTTATTTTTCTTGTACTCACAAAGTGTGATTTACTAATCATAACAGACTTCCCACTTTATATTTTCTCTACTTACATATCACATAATATAATGTTAAATGGTAGCAATGATATATGCGATAAATTAGTAACAAAATTCATCGAAAACATACACACGTATGTATCACGTATTAATTAAAAACGTATTTAAGTTCGACGTATTCGATTCATTTGTTACTCTTAAACTGTTCCCGCGTTATATTTGACCATTTGATCATAAATCATAGCGACACATTGAGAAATATTTAAGTAGGATAGAAATGACATAAAGTAATAGTTTTGACATCTGAGTACTTTACTGCCACCTAGTGAAGCTATATGTGTACACTAGTTTAAAAACAAAAACGGATTTGGGAAGTATAAACCTACTATAATCCAGTTTTGTATAAAGAAGATGTAAAGAAACAGTAAAAATTCGTCATCAATGTCACAACTGTGCAAAGAATTACTTTCATCGCTTTAACATTTAGATCGCTAGCAGAAATGTGACACGATTTGACAATTGAATACCAGCCGCATAATTATCGTGTCTATAAACATATTCGCAGTCCATGTGCAGACACAATAGACACAAAGAAGATATGGGACAAAACTCAGCACAGTACGATCTTTTGTTCCTGAGCTGACATGGCACTACCCCACACGCAAAGTACTCATTCATACCTTAAATTTCGTTATTCTTTTTTTTTATAATATTTAAATATGAACATTCATAATTCAGCTATCAAATGTATTAAATAACAATAATGGAAATGACTAATACTCTAAGTTTGCTTTACACAGTCGGGTTCAAGGTATTTGGTCTGAATTGTATGATGATTAACAATATTTGCAACTACACCATTTCAGATTGCAACAAAAATTTCTGTAAAATTGATAGTCCCAAGTATTTATACTAGTACCCAGTATTTTCTTTATACACTTGTGATTTTTTAAAGGACTGTTACTTAGTGAATGCAGCAAATACCGCCCATAGGACTGGATTAGCATTAGGTTTAGCAGCTTCTGCTTCAAAGTCAAGGTCCAATAATGTTCGTACTCGTCGCATCGCTACTTCATAATCGTCATCTGAGAGCGGCGCAAACGCATTTTCTAATACATCAGCTGCATGAGCTAAAATAACTAAAGCTAATGTTCGTCTATCCATACGACCAGCATCATTGACCCAACGGCTTAATACAGCTTCTTGAATCTGAGAGATATAAAAAATACAATTTCTACATATAAGTTTTCAATATAAAGAATCTTTTCAACAAGATTCAAATAGTATTTTATATAACTTTCAAAAACTAAAAATGGTAATTAAAAAAATATAGCAATTTACCTTTTTTACAAGTCGGCTTTTGGCAAGATTATCAGTAAGAGGATGAGTTGTCATATCAAAGAGTAAGAAATTCTGTTTCTCGGTTGTCAAAACTCCTTTTTCAACAAGATTTTTGGCTAATCTTTCTCTAACATTTTCTTAATTTCAGTGGGTTCCATGTTTCTCCTAAATGAGGCAAGATATTTTAAATATCCCAAAATTGTGCCATAAGAAAATTTATTACCAAATAAATATGTTTTCACTAACCACTAAGATATTCAATCCAACTAGGAACAGTTTCAGGTGGATCAGTTTTTTTTAAATGTTTCAGAGCTTCATCTAACAAAACATCTCCTGTAGGGGCATCATTTTTCAATAGAAGTTTCCTCACCAGTAATCCCTTTTTACGCATACCGGCTTTCTCTAATTCTACTCGCCCACGAAACCCAAGTTCTGCTAAAATACAACCACGTAAACCTGAACTTATGCAATCATTCCAAAATGACGTATAACCCTGTAACGATGATATATGTTTTAAAACTCAGACACCGATTTTTAAAACAATACATTTGACTCTATGTGAGATAGTAAAAAAGCTATATATAAGGTTAAGGACAATAATGTCAACAAACCTCTTTGTCTTTCAGACCAAGTAACAAAACTTCTTCCATGAGTGTCAATCTTGTTTCCTTATCAGAATCATCGTCGATCTTGGGATTTGAATTAAGATCTTTTTGCATGGTACAGTCTGTATCCGTGCCATGGCCAGATAATTTATCATTATGGCCAATATCGTTGGAACCATCCTGGCCTAGACTGCTACTACTACTGCTGTTAACAACACGTCGTCGTTGTACCAATCCGTCAGTGCGATTCATCATTCGATGAAGCTGTGCTTCTTTTACGATTACGTCCGCGTGTCAAATACGCCACCGTGTCGCCTTTACTTCTGATGATTAGGTGTGTAGTCAACCGTAGTTAGAACAAGCTGGCGGCATGTATTGAACAATACACACTATATTGTTGACGTTTCAACAAATATGACATATCTTTCCAAGATGGCCAGTCTTACGAACGTCGTTATTTTGTTCCACCAGTATTATCTGTTTTTTATATTATCCTCGTATTATATACAATTAAGAACAAGTCGGTATATGTTGTGCGTAACACTATCGTTCTGAACGTAGTTCGTTGTTTCGGCGATACATTTACCTCGGCGCTAATGTTTTCAGAAAGAAACCTATCGCAGTTCAATCGAGGCCCTCACGTTTATAAAGCCTAGGACGCGAATCGCGCACCGCGTATTACGATTGTATAGACTGTTCACTCAATCTGGCGAGAGATATTCTCGCTCGGTCGGTAGTTCTCTACCTGCGATCGTCGCGCCAAATTTTCCGTATCTCATCATGAACCTTGCTAGTTCCTTGACGCGCAGAATTCGTTTGTTTTAGCTATTTCTTCAAATGAATTTTAACAATTAAAATTAACTGTCTACTCTTAAATTTTATCATTGTATTCAACGTGTTATTGAATTCGCGTAATTTGAAACAAACCCTAATCATCTTCAGTGAGTTTATGTTCAAAGTATTTATCAATCATATCAATATTAATTAGTAAATAGTATTTGTACAAGTATGAATGATGGTTAAGGAAAAGTGTTAAATTAAAAGATCTCTGTTAATTGGACTTCACTCAATTCAAAACTAAAATAAATTGTAAATACTATCTTTTAGTTTTCTCGTTTGTGTCTGTTCTTTTTATGAAAAGAAAACAATAATACCAAAATAGGTTAACTTCATTATAGGTCAATTACCGTAACATTTACAAAGGATAATTTAACTTTACAAATGCTAGAAATGCGATTATACGATGCAGAGCGTTCAAAAGTCGTTCCACTTCTGATAATAACATCGCCAACAATAAGGTAAGCAAACTTTTTCTATGCACTATAAAGAACACAACGAAACGAATTTCAAACATTCGTCAAATAACGGAATAACGTAACCCGGATAAGATGCGTATCTTTTTGTGTTCATTCAATGTAGCAACCGTAGTTATATTTTATCAGATCGCAACATTTGCGCCCATAACTCTTAATTATCCTCGCAAGGAATTCACGGTGATGCAAAATACTAATACCTGAATGAGGACCTTTTCCACATTATAAATTATAATCCAACAACAACATAAAGTACCATTTGTGGCAGATCTAACAGAGAATAACTGAACTGACGTAGTATATCACCATTTTATCAGATGCGTGTTTTTTTTTTTAACCGCGGTACATGGGGAAAACGATGTCACAGCCATCCGATGCAGCTGATAACTGCCGTTGTCTGATAACAACGTGGATATAGTACGAACGTTAAAAGACCAGAGGGTGCATCATATATTTTAGCATGCATTATCGCTGCCTCCTTTCGATGAATGCAAAAACGCTTACACACAGCCAGAACAATAAAAGAAAAATGCTCGTCACAATCTGGTCTCGCGAACTTACGCACGAGGCCAGTAACACGACACACTATAACGATTAATTTTTATTGCTCCTGAACAATGGAGCGAAACGAAAATTACAGCCCGCTAGGTCTCCTCTGTCGTTTCACAGCGAAACATTAACTTTTACAGTTAAACGTACTAGTAAAATGATACACACTCTCTTGCGTACGTTGTATATCTGCATTACTCGATGATGCATGAAGCTTTGTACAAACATTACAAATGTCCTGAGATGAATTCAGAAGTAAGAATATATTGATAAATGAATTAAAAAAAGATATTCAAACTGATATGGCTGTAAATTACAGTATAGAATATACATAAGTTATTATGAAATTATAAGAAATTTGTGATTATTTTCATTACTTACTTTTTGTGACATTACTTCGCATCTGCTTTGTATCATTTACATTCAACCCGTAACTTCGACATACCTGCATGTTGGGCTACCTATCGCGTTGGTGAATCGTTTTGTATTCAAGCGAGGTGAGGGTTATCACTGTTTTATGGGTTAGTGACACTACGGAGTCGATCGTGGTGTACTTACAACGATATTGAGCTTAATGACCGCTTCCCGGCACTCAATGTCAACTGTTCAATGTCGCTGGCCACATTTGCATGAAGCGGATACGAACAAGTATAAATATAACAATAATATATTTGTTAAAAAAAATATATATTTACTTTATGTCAAAGATACCTATATATTCACGTTTTGTGGAACTAAAATCTATATTTATACGGTATTATTAATTTATTTTTAATATGAGAAATAGCAATGTGTTCATTTTAAAACAATTTTAAGAAAAGAAAAAAAGCGACTACTGTTGGTGATTTTGAATTTTAACAATTATAATTCGTAGGTTGTTTTTAAATTATTAATTTAATAATTATAACTTTTGATAGCTTTTATTAATGATTTTTCACAAGAATTCAACTGCGCACTTGTTGCAGCAAGTTAAATATTTAAATGTTACAAATCTTTTCTCACGTGTCTTTCTCCATGCAACTTGGATAAAGATAATATCCCTTTCCTGTTCAATGTCAACTTCGTGCTTATACGGCGTCGTTTCTTAATTCATCATTTAATTCGTATTATAATATATAAATGGAAGAAACAATAACGAATATGAAGATAGTTATTTTGAACTTTTGAGAAAATATATATTATATATAGCTAATTGGAGCGAAATTTTCATATCTATTTATGACAAGAAAGCATTCAGTAAATTTTTTATTACATCTGAAAAGAAAGATCTTATAATTTAAAAACCGAATAATTTAAACGAATATTTAAGAAAGTGTAAGAGTTAAGAGAAAATGATTAAGCTGGACAACAAAATACATTTAACGGAATCGATATTAATCATTTGATTAAATAATATAATGGACTAAATGAAAATTTGTTTAAATGTTGACTTAAATTCAGAATGAATGACTTAAAGTCATAATTACTTAAATAATTCTCTAATATCAATGTATTTGATATTTATGATGTATTAATGTAAAGAAAGACTATTATATATAAAGTCCTGAACGTACAAATACATGATTAATGACAGAAATCACGAAAGCGTTTCAAGACTCAATATTATATATATTAAACAAACTGTTTTGTAACATATATATAAATTGATTCAACCGGTTATTGTTAAAAGATGACAAGTGACAACAAATTGTCACTGTGTAATTTCAATTTGTACAAAGAGAAAGGGAGATACTCGACGATGGGGAGAGAGAAAAAGAGAAAGAGAAGGTAGGAATCGAGGCTGTCGGTGAAGGCGCAACGAGAGGCACGTTCAGTTGCCCGGACCCGCTCGGTCGGTCTAAACAGACGGTACTCGATCATATTCACCGCGATCGCAGTGGCTCCGTCAGATCTTCAATCGTACATCGTAAAATTTCCCCCTTAATTGTGCATTCTTCGAGGGAACGCAAGCACATACCATCGAGAGAGGATACGTTGTTACAAGTTACGAGCAGAACTGACGATGATTCAGCGGGACCACTGTTGAACGCAGCGATTTCTTACGAGGACAGGTATTAGGTACGTTGAAGGAAATTATCTTATCACAGAGTAAATTCTAATAGAACAACGCGGAGAGATGATCTTTCTTTCTTATTACATATTTTAATCAGAATTTGATAGATTTGTGAAAATACCGTTCATTCTTCTTCTATACAGATTGCGTTTCATGATTTTCATTGACGATAACAAGATAATAAATGTTTTACTTGGGACATTTGTTAAAATATTTTACGTATCGTCTACTCGAGGTTTGCATTACTCGATGCAAGTTAAATAAGATTTCTCTTGTCCACGATAAAATGTATCGGAATCTAATTTTATTCTCTGATCGCTTGAATATTCATGCCGTATTGTTTATTTATTTAAAACGGGCAATTACTGGTAATTACATCGTTTAGAGTTAGTGTTTTAATTATCGGTATATGAAAATGTTCATTGCTTTATCGACACATACCGATTCGATTAGCACTCGAATTACATTGTCGTTTCGTGTATACGTTAAAATTTCAACTATTGGAATTTCGTTGGCGCGCTTCTTCTGTTCTGTTGTGTGAATCGCTGTAGAGTTCCCGGTTGCTGATGTGTTGGAGCCGGGTCTCACAAAAGGGAAACCATGGGAAGAATCGCGTAATCATATTATCCATAATTAACGAGAACGCTTTGCGAGACGCTCCGAAGACGCCACTTTAACGATGTGAACTGCTTACTACCATGGATACTGTATTTCGGAGATGCCAAGTTAATGGCCAGGATCTTTTTACAGCTGATTTTCAGGAAGTTTTCTCATCATATTTCCCACTCTTCCTCGTCGTCTTCTATTCATAGATAAATTTCCAGATTTCTGTAAGGCTTGCGTGATAAACAATTACCGTGGCAAACAATCACTTGCGCCTTGCATTTCTTCAAAATGAATGACTCGCTGAGGTTGCATAAATAACTATTGTCGATGAATGGTAAAGTTACGGTAAATTGTGTAACAATGTTAGCTTATATTAAATTTGTCCTGGATTAGTTTTAACTGTGAGTGAATAAGTTTTACTTTGTTTCTACAAAGTAAATGTAATAATATAAAATTAAACGTTTTATTAACTTTTCTACTGCTATGCCAATGAGTCGATAAGAAAAACGTAAGATAAAAAAAAAAAATACAATAGAAAAATACCAAATTTGTCATGCTTTTTAAGATCTCGATAAGATTTTTCCTTGAGAATGTATACTGATCTCATCGTTGTGACTAATCCTACATTTCAACAAATACAAACCCTATGCGTGTGTTGGTATCATAAGAGGATAAATTTAGAACTCTTTGTCTGGCGCCATTGAGTATCAATTAGAATAATTTAATTGCCCGAGCATTACATTGTTTCTAATTGCATATTTCTCAATATGCTCCAGTAAAAATTGTAATTTTCATGCTCCAATAAAAATCGTAATTTTCTTTTAAAGGTAATTGCTGAATTAATTTGTGAAAAATCAAATAAATCCTTAATTATGAAGCACTCTTAACAATGAATTATTTATGAAATATCTGGAGCAAGAAATGAAAATGTCATGCGAATACATCTACTGATCACGTTTTACTTGTTCTGCGTGAAATGTACTAACAATGAGTCACTTTGACCGGGTTATCGATAGCCAAGTTCCTTATCGTTAACGTTGCATATTTCAGAAACATTCATCAATAATTGTTGAATGTATTTCATACATATTTTGCGTGCAGTTTATTAATGCCTTTATCAAATTAACCATAGTTTCGCAAATTTTTGAAGTTATGCCCTCCATGGAAGCTCGATTATCAAAAATATACTACGTGCGTTTCTTGCTCGAGAAATTATCTGTAATTTTGATTACCGCGTAACAGTAAATAATTTCGTGTGAAAAGGGAATACACGCTACATGCTCCATCTCGTACAAGTAACTTACACAAGTAATTCATCAATCGTACATTAACATTCGTTAAATTGTCAGAAAACTCTCAAGATTGCTGCAAACGAACGGCGTGTAATTATAAAGGATTTAATCAGCTAACCAGTCTAGGACTGATGAACATGATTCGTACAGTCTGTCTTAATCAACGAACCACGAAGCTTCATAAATTGACTCGTCTACGTGAAATTATTCGGAGAATCTTACGGGATACTGTCAAAGCGATCCCTTCTTTTCCTCACCATTCGGTCACCAGCTGGTTTCTTCTATAAGGGACTGTCGTAAATCCAAATTCCTTGTAATTTTACATTCCTACCACGACTCAGGTATGTTTCGTGATTCCCCGTGATTCCCCGCAAAGTCTCTAAAGAAAATCGATATTTCTATTTCGTTAATAAAGTTTCATCGAATCGTTTTTTTTACTTGACACGTATGAATTTTCTGAATTTTCTTTCGAACATAACTTTACTATCCAAAACTCCACAAAACCATGTTGCGCGTTTAGTTTAAAATTCCATCAAATTAATATTCCATCAAGTTCCAAGAAAATAATTCTCAACGTCACGAATATAACAGTATAACGTAAATCATAAGGTAAATATAGGATTTCGATTGCGCAATTTGTTTCATAAATGAAAGCTATAATCTTGAACGCAAATTGATCTTGTATCTTTCGCAACTTTCCCATGTTCTTGAAATACGCGTACGCAAAGTGAAATTCATTACGATTCAGATACTTACGTCGCGATGATTTAGAAAGTTGACAGTGCGATAACTGCTAGCAGCCAAGTATAGTGCCTTTCAATATTTCCTACAAATATCTTGTCTGAATACCGCATTTCGATCTCGAAGCCAGTGATGCGAAATTGATAAAGAAAACGAAAGTTGATCACGTTGATTAGCCGAGATTTGTAATATCGATTAACACGGTGAGAGGAAATCGATTTGATAAGATAGCCGTTCCTTTTTTCCTTTCTTCGCAACCGCGTCTTTTTGTGCCTATCTGAGTGTGCATCTTCATATCAGTTTCCTCTATCACGTTGCTCTTTCCGCATATATACGTACACCGGGTATTTTTGCATTTAATCCAAAGTGTAAAGATAACAGGTTAATTGAAACTTGCCTATAAACTACATGGGAAATGAGCTCGGCGATGTTAAACCAGAGTTCCGTACGTGTTCTTATTATTCTCTCATTGGTCATGATCGGTGATAACTGTTATTCACAGCGGTATTCGTTCATTTTCCACAGCGCGTTTCCGTTCCTTGATTGCGATAGTCGTTTGTAGAGAATTACGTTGATCGAATGCCGGAGACAGATTTTCGAATTACTCCAAGAAATATTTATCCGGAAAATGATTTTACCATGTTATCGTAAATTTTATGGGCGAGCAAATTTTTATTTGCATGGTTTTCTACGTAATCTTCCCTAATCACAGCAACAGATACAAATCTTTAAGTATCCTAAATGTTTGGCAAAATCGTCTTTAAATATCGTGTTGCAGTCTTTCGAATTTCAGTAATTTACTAAAATTGATTTCCTTTGAGTTTGGAAAGTAGATAAAAGTCTGTAGCCAAATTCGATACTTTTTCGCCAAAAATTGGCTCGCTATTAGCTCAGATGATATAACTCACTGCGATGCGAATGTAATTTGTAACTAAAACAAAATTGATAGGTGTTTCCAAGGAAAATTTTATTTTCACGATAAAAATGCACAACATCAAGTCAAGAAATGAGCTAGCTAATAAAGTGAAAATTCATCCTTTCGTTCGTGGGATAACAAGTCGGATTTTTGCAAAATAATCGGTCCACGTAAATTTCACCCTCGGACGAGCATCGTCGAGATGACCTCGCGCGGAAAAATTACAAGCGCTGAAAACGATCCGCGATTACTGGAGCGCGCATTCGGGCATTCGTTGCGCCGCAGCCCGGCGTGGCTCATCGCGAAACGAAAGCTTTCGAGTGAAAGTCGCGTGTTCCTTCTCTCGTAAATCGTTCGTAACACAATGTAATTCGACGTTGCGATCTTGAACGAACGGACGGACGGACGAACAGTCGGCGTGTTTCAGTCTCCGGAAAGAATGTAAAACGAGTAACTTGTCTTCAGCTTTGTCCGGTTGCTTGTACGCGCTTAACAGAGGCCGGCAACGAAATAGACGGAGACGGAGGATATCGTTTAAGTGGCTCATGAAGTGAAAGTCCGAATACAACAAGCGTACGGGGGCCTGCCAATAGTTGTTTCATATGCCGTGCAATTAATGTCGTTCCACGAATGCTGTTCGATGTCGTTCCCTTTCTTTTTTTTTTTTTTTCGTTTCGCCGACTTTTCCGTCCGTTTCGTACGCACGCGGCGGCTGTAGCTGAGATTCGATCACAAAGGAACGCGATCAATCATCGTAAATCTTGATTTGGTCGGCCACGTTAAAAATACGTCGTTCGCCGGGCAAATAATTCTCGTTGCTCAATGTTCCAGTAAATGAGTAGACAGCCGTTCGGTGGAATTTGTCGTGCAGAATCGAGTCAACGTGCGTCGACCACTTTCAGGAAACGATACTGTCTCGAAACTCGCTGTTTCGCGATGAAAGTTGCTAGATGTTGTTCGGAGATAGTACTCGAAATTAAAAACGATCGTTTGGACAAACTTCCTTTTGTACATTTTTGCGAGGAATATAATTGATTAAAGTTTCAGTTTCTCGTGGAATTTATTACTCTTTTGAAATTCTTGGCATACTCCAAGTCTTTGAATAGGGTATATAGAATATAGCGAGGTCTGTCAAGTTTCATTCAACCCCTTCAATTTTACTAATGTCTCGTACGACGTTGAAAACTGGCTCCAATGGCCAAGCGCTGCAATTCTTTCACAGCGCACGCATCGACGTATTTCCGTCTTCGATCGGAATTCGAAGCACGTCGCTGCGATGCAAAGACGTTGTTGAAACGGGAGACATCCAAGGAAATTTAAAAGAGGGACGCGCAAATTGTACCGCGCGATGCGCATAATTCTGGACCCTATTTTTTCCACCGTGTTCCAGCAGAATCGTTCGCGGGCTTGGCGTTGCACGATTTCGCGTATTACTGTTTAAGTTTAAGTTATCATGTTCGCAGGGACGCGGACCAGTTTCTTCGTATCTTGGACTTTAATCGGGCAGCGTCACGGTAGAACGAGCCCATACGCGCGTATCACGCATGTCATGGCGCCTCCCCGTCTCTCGCCTGAACGTACCCTTTCCATTCTTATGCTCTGATAGTAATCCGGCCGACAGATATCAGAACAGCCTCGAGCCGACAGCCGAGAAGGCCGTATCGTTGGATTATTATTATGCATGAATTTCGTGAACCGGTCGTCCCGTGTTTGCCGACACCCCGGAGGTTATATAACCGGCCGAGAAAGTCCGAGAGCAGCGCGTGCTTCGCGTGTGTCAACCCCGAAATCGAATGTACGGGGTGATCGTCTCAGTGGTCCAATCACCTCCGCTGAGTTGTCAGAAAAAAAAAAAGAAAAATGTATGTATCTGGAGTTTTCAACGAAACGTCCAAGTGTTATAATGTTACAATCCATCAACAAAGGGTTAAAATTTAACATGGATTTCTACGCATTTAGGAAAAATTGGAGGGTGGAAAAGTACACACGATGCATTTAATACGCAAAAATATTCAAAGTAGAATATCAATTATTATTGTATCCGTAATCTAAGAATACATAAAGACGCAATAATTTTTATCCTAGAAAAAAAAAACTTAACAGTTTCGTCGTTAGATAGAACTTTATAAATATTTAATTTCATAATTAATTAACGATTGATGTTAGCAATTAATCACTCATTGAATAATTAATGACAACGCACGGGGTCAGCGTGTAACTTCGAGGACGATTTCAAAAAAATGAAAGAATATTTTAATTAATTTTTGAAGCAGGTAATGCAATCGTTTTATGATTTATTAATCATTAAATCAGATATTAATAATAGATAGAACGTTTTCCGTACCATTAATTATACGTAAGCGTAGCCTGAGATTTATTTTGCTGAACGTCTCTGTCACGTTTCGCCTGATAGTAGAGAAATAGGCTATGAATTACACGAAAGTGAAAGAGGAGTATTATCGAGGTAAACGACGATAAACTGCAGTTTATAAAATGCGACGTCATCCCGTCCGCTTGGCTACAAATTACTCTCCCGTTTTTTCGAACCCTTTTTCTTCGCGACGCGTCTTCGAAATTGCCGAGCCGTGAAATCTCGCGTTATACTATGAACAATGTAGTTAACTCGCGACTTTTTGCATAAATCCCTCTTACGGATAAATCGAGAAATTTCACAAACGGCAATTTATACTAACATCGGGAATAATCCATCGTGTTCCATTGGCAATTCACTCGAGGTTTAAAGAGAAAGCATCCGCACGAATACGAATTTATCGTTTGTCAAATCTAGTTCGAGTTTAAGTAAAAATAACGTTGAAAAGTTATTTTGGTATAGAATTTTCGTAAATGGCCTTTCATTGTCTGGATTTACTCGTTTAAAGGAATATTTCGTATTCCATTCATATACGGAGAAGGAGTCGTCCTTGTCCTTGGACGAGTGTGACACGATGACGGCTTCGAGTTCAAGAAACGATGGCGCGCGTGTTTTTAGGTGACCCCACGCAAAAGTGCTAACTACATTTATGCCAGAAAGAAATTGGTGCGATCATAATACTGTTAGAATGCATCACATCTATAATACATTGCAAATTTTACTAATTTTAGATACTTAGAGAAAAACACGAATTAGAAACATTTTATAGGTAACTAATTTATTTATTGGTTAAAGTTACACAGATAAATCTACCGTTTTACTGTTCATCTAATAAATGTGCATAGATTTTGTCCAATATTTCTGGTTTATTTATATATTCTTTTCAACAAGTGTATGAAACACGGTCAATATTTTAGAAATAGTCCAATCTTTATTAACAGATTAGTTAAATTTCTGTTAAATTGATGAAGATCCATAATTACCTGAGTTGGATTACTTAAATTAGTTAAGATCAATAAAATGTTTAAAACACTCTTTTTCTGTACGTAGACAGCTTATGTTAAAGCTATCAATGCATATATTGTTAATAGCAGCATACTGTGTTAACAGCGAACATAGATATAAGAATTCAAATGAAAACTGCTCAACTCGAGGATAGACAGTTATCTTTACCAAATGACACTTTGCCTACTTCGAAGTAACACCTTTTTATATACCATTAAACACTAATTTACATCGCAATCGTTCGCGCCATTCTGTTCAAGCAGTGTCCACTTAACCGCGGATGCCCGCGGCTGGGGTTTAACCCGGTAACCAACAAGTTTTCATGATCTTCTTCGCGACCTCAATCGCTATCAACCACTGCCTGCATGGTCATTGCGACGACCATCATTCGACGCATTTAAATTCTACACCGTTCTGGAAAATCTTGTTCCGTGTTCATCTGGAACGAGTCTAGCCACGGTTCGGAATGCACGTCGTGGCACCTGGACAAAGAACATTCTGGCGCTCGTTCAGCACGTCGATACCTTCTTTACATTTCATCCTCCAGTGGGACAATTTAGCGCGCGAATCGGTGTTCTAATTAAAGCGACGGAGAGAAAGAAACCTGCATTCTTCGGGTGCCAGGAAATGGTTCTAGACGTTCAACGTGCTTGTAAGTCGCGACAGTGGTGTATGCGCTTGGGCTTGAAATGGATTTCTTTTTGTCTCGTCGTTTACCGATGTACAGTTCTCTTAGATTGTCGAAATAGAATTACTTCTCACGCAGAGTGCTGTCTTTATTTCATGTCATTATTGTTACTCGCAAGCAGTGAAAAATGCTAAGATAAAATTTGAATGGCTTTGATATATTCTGATATCATTGGTTTCATTGGTCTTTTTGTAAGTATTGCTAATTATATAATTATATATTATTTGATGATAATATATAGTGATACTAATGCAATATTTGATAATAATATTAATATAACGATATACATAACACTTAAACACAGAAATGAAGTCGACTTTCATCAAAGATATTAATAACATTTCAATAATTCAGCAATTCGACATTTAACAATAGATTTATCACCACGGGTGATAGTAGTGACGTATAAAACTGTCAGTATCAGCTGCGACACTGAATGTATACGGGCGTGTATAATTTTGAGCTTACAAAATTAATTTACACAAAGGCTCCCTTTGATGCGAAACGAGTTTCTCGACTCAAGTAGAATCCGCGGTAGGTTCGCATACGACGATTTTCCATTGTAATAGATTTCTTCGGATTGAATACGTTCCCAAGATTGAGTCATCGTAGCTACGTTACGTAAGGATGAGAATGAAAAAATATATTAGAGACATCGACCGAGAACAAGACCGAGAACAAGAGGACTGAAATTTCATATGAGATAAGCCAATCTCCTTGCTAATGAGGACAGTTATCATGGACAAACAGCTTCTAATTTCGTCTGTTGAATTGTAATTATTTAACTGTTGCCTTGAAAATGTTGAATCTTTCCAACTTCTAACTAGCAAACGAAACCTCGAATTACTTAACCCATTGAGGACCAAGTAGTAATTTGTCGTATCGTTAAAGATATTTAAATCTTCCACTAGTTTGATGACTAGAAGAAACAATAATTCCTTAGAATTTCGTTTTCTAACTACACTGTTAAAAAAAGCAGGTTTGATAATTCAAAATAATCGAAAAAATACTGCAAATGAAATGTTGAACCTAAACAGATTATTCATTTTTAGATAAATTTTTAAAGTAGAACCTTAAAAAAACCAGACTTACCGAACAAGATAGGATTCTCAAGTAGGAACTTTAAATAAAAATAGAATCATTATCATTTTTATGAAATTTCAAAGTAATAAAATTATTGGATATAGTTCTCAAAAATTTGGTCCTCGGACTCGGCGGGATTAAGCGGAAGATTCACGTTTTGTGAAAGTTTCGGGTGAACATTCTACGTGGTCAGGTTGATGGCCCTTTTCCTAGGGTACACATTTCCTAGTGTTTGACCATGACTCAGGTCGAAGGATTCCCTTAGTCATTGATAAATATTCCTGTCTGTGATCCGAGGGAGACGAGCGTTCTGATTCTCAGAGCTAGATGAATGAAACTAGACACCGTTCAACCAATCGACACCTCTGACATCCAAGGATTCTCTTTCGTGTTCTCGTCCGTCCTATCTCATTTCTGGTTGCCCCGATAGTTCATTCGATATATCGGATGACCACGAGAAAAATCGAGTCGCTTCTTTGCTGCTCCATCCGTTACACATCGTATCGTTGGTTGACGTAACTGTCTCCTACACGTGGGAAAGCAGGAACAGAGCAATTGCGAAGCTAGTGAACCGTTGGATCGCGTTTTCAGTACATGTGAAAACTCTATGTAGAGCGCATTAAACGTTATAGAGAACGATTTCAATTGAGAACAATTTCCTTTTTCTTTCTTTTTTGAACGAAAATTTGACGTCTGTGACTTGTGTTTGTTTCAAGAATTATTTCTTTTTGGATGGATAATATTCTTTGTTTCATTTATATTAATTTAACTGTCATCCGTTTTCACGTTTTTAGTTTAATTTGTCTCGAATTGGTGTCGAATTGACACAACGATAAAAAATTGATGCAATGAAAAGATAAATGGTGAAATTTGCGAGTTCTTTTAGTAACAACGAATGAATTGAATTTTTACTCAATCACGTGCAAGATTCACGTTAGTCCTCGAGGTGTAGAGGTGTTTGATTTCACGTCGATCTTATCTTCTGTAGTTTTTCCTAACGTTACAATCACTTGTTTGAAATTCTCACTTGTTATAGCATACACACACACACACACATGTTCCTGTCTATCGCGACTCCGAACACATGTTCAAAGCTACAGATGTCTACCTACGTGTATCTTTAAAAAAGTGTTACATCGAATGCATAATAAATTACGGTATAATGATTATATGACACTGTAGTGGCTGTCAAGGAACTTCAAGTGTAAGAGGTATATATGTCAAATTGACATACCAGGATCTTCTTTGCAGCAAGTATTATCTACAGCTTGGATAACATTTTGTCATCTAAAAAATATCAAAAACAAATTAGAAAAATAGATTTCACACAGTTGCAGATCCGAAACATTCAAATACTTGTCATGAAAAAATTTTTGTCTAATGAATAGACCATGAATTTTTCTGTAAATTCAAGTTTTTGAAAATAAAACTTAAATAGCAAACTGTCTTGTGTGTCAAATATTAGAGAAAGTATTGCACTTTGGATGCTTTATGGCTATTTAATACTTTGAAAATACTAATATTACACTTCTAATTGTACTTCAAACTTGGCCAATACATATAATCATAACAATGTATTATTATGTATTATTCGAAAGAAATGTTCAGAAAAGAGTTTCTGTAACCATTCAAATTCTGCAAGATGATGCGTACAAACATTAATAATTACATTTTGCAAGAGAACTGTGTCAAATTGACACAAGGGATGAATGAACACTCTGTCAAGTGGCATCGTGACATGATCGATGACCGAACCGGTTTTGAATCTGCATTCGAAGGTATAAACGTCAAATAAATGTAAATGTAAATTTGCGTCACATTGAAAAGCGGAGAAGCGAAGAATCGGTTAAATGGAAGTTCTCGACTAGCCGAAGTGCGTGGAAAAGATCAAGGACGGGAAGATCGTTCGGCAGGAAGAGGAGCGATTAGAAGAAGGAGCGGTTAAACCGGAAAGTCGAGCGTGTCCGAGGAGACCTCGGAGCAAAACGATCCTTGAACAAGGCACGCAACTAGCTCTCCCGAGCAACCGTGATTACCCCCGTAATTGCTCGCGTCGTACGTATCGGACTTCCGGTTGTGGGCTTTCTTAAGAAGGATGCGTGGTCCAGGGATGGCGCGTGTCCTTGCGCGTGTCTCGAAACACGTACAACGCCGTTTTACTAGGATTATTCGTGTCTCGAATTTCTCGCGGAGTATCGTTGTACTCCAATGGTCCACAAGTTTTTTCCAGTTAGGGAAACTGGGAAAACTATAATCCACGAGTTAAAGAACTCTTAAAACGCAACCAGATATGTCTTGACGCGTGTCTCCTTTCCAAGAGGATCGTGATTTTCAGTGACACCAGAAGCTATATCATTCAAATGATATATATTTCAATAACGACGAATTGAATAATATATTAATTTATTTGATCGAATGAAATGATTGAAATAATTCTCTAGATTACTTTGTTATTTGGCTGTTAAATAAAACGACTTTATTTTTATTTTATTTTATATTTCGCAGTTGAGTAGATTTGAAAAAATACAGGGATAGGTTTGGAAAGATAGACATTTATTTTTAATAATATTAGTAATATTAGATCGTTTGCCCGATTTTTATATTTCAGCGTTGGCGTTTGTTGAGATTCTTAAGTAGTTCCGGTCAACGCGAGTCAGACTTTGACAGAATCGTTACGCGATCCATCGCGGTTTATATTGCAGTCTTTATTTTAGATCGTCAGAATAAAGTTTAAGCACAATCAGGAAAATATGTGCATTATAAATTTCGAATATTTAAAGAAAAACAAGAATTTTAAATATTGCAACCTAAGTTGCAAGTCTAAAAAAACGACAATGTTTCTGATATTCGTTTACTAGAAAATATGAATGAATCGGAACAAAAATTCGTGAAATTTATTTGCTAAAGTGTTTAGACATTTATTTGTATATTCTTTTAAACAATTGTTGAAAACAATTACTAGTATCTTAAATACAGTCTAATTTAGTTAAAAAATCAATCAAGATCTGTAAAATTCTTTTTGTTTCAGATATCTGAAATTTGACAGATGTATTGTATACTGTAGAATATAAAATTATTTAGGCACACTCATCGATACTTGCAAATGATTAGTAGAGTGATCGATGCCAACTACGTTTCTTCGATGCATAATAAAAAAACGTGGTCTCTAACTACGAGACAGCTTTCAGATACCTGTATCTCTTATAACCAGTTCTCTGAAAAGATGCGATCGTTACATGTTGGATGTCCGGTCTCCATGAACTCTTAGGAAAGTCAAGTACCAAAGGGGATATGTCCTTGCACGCCTTCGACACGAGATATTCAATCCTTTTTCTATGATCCAGCTACCGCGATTGTAGCCACAAAGCGTGCAGTAAAAACGATAATTACATTGTGTAGTAGATGCTATCAATTTTAACTTTCATTTTCTTCCTCGTTTCTTTATTTTTATTTTTTTTTTTTTTTCTTTAATACAGCAAATATTTATTTTCCAATTAATCTTCAAATAGCAGATTATTATAACAATTAATTACTACAATAATCACTAATAATATAATTTATATTACATCACTATTTAGGATATTTTATTTCATTTTTCTAAAATAGTAATTCTAAAATCGACCGACTTGAATTTAAATTGTTATGGTCTCTAATAGCTCAGTGATACCAGTTATGAATTGAAGATTATTCTGTGGTTAATTTATCAAAGATCTATTCCTCATAATTACTTTGGTAGTATACCTAATGCAAATCTTCACGAGGTTTTGTTTGCAATTTCCAACTTTCTTGCAACTTTCACTCGAAATATGCATCAACGAATTTCATTTTTATCTCACATTTCATTTGTTTTAAACATTGCACGCTGTTACTCAAATATTTGATACTCTTTCTCACTGAGCGCAGCATATTTCATTTAACAGAAACGTAATTCGACGCAGTTTTCCTCATTTCTTGCTTCGCAGAAATCCCAATCGTAATTATGGTTGTGTGATAACGTAAAAAGTCGATAAAACAAAGAAGGTGACCGATCGAAATTTCATCGTTCATCGCCGGCTACCTCTAGTTAATTCATTTCGAAAGCCAATCAATATTCTCGTGGCACTCGCACGAGTATTGGCTGTCGAAACGTAGAAAGTATTAAAATGTAAAGTCACGTACTACGTGAACACGTTCGACGATCGACGATGTGCGTTTTCGATTCAACGATGCGGCCGTAGTTCCGCCACAGCCGTTGAGTTTCTCGACAATGGAAGTCGTATATCGACCGATCTAATCGATCCTGCTACGGCAAGCCACGATAGTATTTGAAGCACTTTCACAGATAAAATATTCCAAAATTCCATTAATTTCATTGTAAGGAGAGATATCTAACTCGTTGGATCGTTTATCCGATCGCGATGCGCTCCAAAGTGCTCGTTCGGTGGAAAGTGGAACGCAGAAAAATGTTTTTTTTTTAACTGGAATGAATTAATCTGTTTAAAAAAAGAGCGATCGCGTAGATGGCAGAGTGAGATTGAAATCTTCTGGCTGGAACTGTTAACGCATGAAAGTGGCCACTAACCGAGCCCATTAATCTTTTTCTCGTATTCTTGAAAAATTCCAGAGAAAACGTTTATTGTACACGTTAATCTTGTCAGCGGTAATTTTCGAGAAGCAGGTTTTTCTTTTTACTCGCATTGCTTTCAACAACCAAATATGCGTAGTTGGTCAGAAAATTATTTAGACATTAGTATAGTTCTAAAACGTTATGTTTCATACTTTACGACTTGGTACGTTTTATTGTATTAGAGGTTTTAATTAAAAAAAAAACAAACGAATCAATGTCACAATAACATTCAATTTCCAAAAGGTCTGACGAGCAATTAACACGCTCGTACTTTACAAAAAATATCAAAAAGCCGAGTATTTGTTGTAATTTCGCCTGGAATTCATACGAAATAAGAACAACTCTTTCGAGTTTATTAAGATTTCGAATTTACTAAAGAATAAATAGGAACACAGCGTTGGAGCACTGCGGAACGCGGATTTCGCGCAATTTTGCGACAACATTTCGTCAAAGCTCGCTTATCTAGTACGAACAGGCGTCTGTTAATGTCTCTAACAACGCAGTCATGTACGCGTCACCGGAGAAACTCGCTTGTTTAAACGGCCGTATGTTACCGTGTGTATCGACGTTGCAATGCAACAATGCTTGATAAAGATACACCGTGTTCGCGGTAACTTCACGGCTTCGAATTGTCTTTCTCGCGGCCGCGTTGCAAGATGGAGAAAGGGTTGGCCGACGATCGGCCTTGAGTCCCCGTCCTTTACGCACACTCTCGTATCGCGTGCACACGTGTAATCAGATGCATAAATGTCAACTATAGGCTCCGTTTTAACATTGCATTCACGCCTGTTTGTTGGACGTGGAAAAAAGAATTCACTTCGAACTGACTTGGATCGTAGTTACTTTGGGCCAGATTATTTAATTTTGGAATTTTTAGTTTGATTGAACTTTATTAGCGAAACATAATATCTCTATCGAAATAAAATTGAATTTGTTAAATTTTTAGAGACAATCGAATTGTCTAACAATTCGGCAAACTCTAAATTTTTAGTTTCATAAGTTTCACTTTAGATTCTGGTAATTTGCCATAAATTGTATTATCAGTCATCTGCAATCTGGCGATGCTGTTAGATTTGAAAGTTACAACATCTAACAGGTATTATTAAGCCATTGAAGGCCGCAAAAATTTACAATTTATTTTACTAACTCGTTTCGATTCTGTTATTAGTCAAACACGAGAGAATGAAACACCGTAAAGTAATGCAATATAAATTATCAGAGTCGTCTACAGAGTCGCGGCGATGCTATTAATTTACGAGACGATCTATCACTCGCCTCGCGAATGATCGATGCTTCGGAAATCGAAGTAATTAACGAACGGGCCACCGTCTTTGGTTAACCACCGGCGTGTATTTTAAAAAATGAATTTCTTTCGCAGTTCGACGATTAACGCGAATTTGAAAGTAACATGTTCGCGTGACGAAACGTTACGGAGGAATTCCAACGGAGTGATTCTTTGCCAAAATGTTTCAAATGCCTGCACGTTCGACGTCGAACGTGCTAATTAACATAATGACCGAACGTATGTAGACTGAACCGCGAAAGGTTAGTTTAACAGCTCCACCGGTTCTCCGCTATGAATATGCATGCGAACTCTATTCGCCTGTACATCCGCGTGGAAGAGAGCGCGACGTGGTTCGTTAAGGCTGAGTTTTTCACTTCGAATCGCGATCACATCTATATTTACGCGTTAAAAGTTTCACGAGTAAATCTAAGCTTTCTCGCGTGGATCAGTTCCGGCTGCGTATATTTCGAAAGAAATCACGAGCGAAAATGACGGCGCAGGACGCAGCGCGTCTCGAACTTCACGTTCTCATAAATCTCGCGGGATCCCGCATAGACGAACGTGAAATTTCCATTAAGCGGTTCTACGCGCCAGAAAATTGGAATGTTCGCTTTCTGTGGCTCACCCTGTATAAAGCGTACGTACACAGACGCCAGCACGGGAACATTCGTGCACATGGTCGAATACGCACGTAGGCCATGCCGAAGACATAGTTGCACGTAGGGATGGGACCAACATGCACTTACAAATCCGAGACGATATCTGAGTTTGGTTTCACGAGTATTGAATATTATTCGAAGGTACAATGAGTACAATTTTGTATTGGTACACCCGTTGCACGAGTACAATGTACGAAGAAAATTTATGAGCACAATTTATTTTATTTTTTAACCATAGAACGAGTATCTATAGGGTTCGAAAGAGTAGAGACAAGTTTGGTTTCACAGGTTTTGAATGCTACACGAAAGTAGAAACATTTCGACGAGTATATATTTATAAATTGTACTCGAAATTGTATTTATAAGTAATTCGATGTTTGTAACATTGGAAATCTTCACAAACGGCATTTGAACATCGAAAGCCAGTGATCTTCCCCTTCCTCGCGCTGGAGGATCCAAAGAAGGAACCTCCGGACCTAAACGAACATAAAAACGAGAATTGTCTCACTCCATCTCACAAATGTACATATGTTACATAGAGTGATCGTATTATATGCACGTCGATGTTAAATCAAATCTCTGACATTCTAAAAGTCATCTACTTGCAACTTTTGGGGATTGAGATCACTGAATCGAAAGATGCATTGTCAGTTGCCCTTTCATTAATTGTTGGAGAAAGAAGCAGCTATTCTAACAATAAAAGAACGAAAACTTGTGATACTGTTACTTCGTTATAATCAAAGAGAAGTTATAAGAATGACAAATCACGAAATATTCAAAGTCTACTCAAATTCGAGTATACCTAGAAGTATACTTAGCATTCAAGTAAAGGTTCGAACTTGCTTGTGAGGTACTCGATCCCATCTCTAGTTACACGGGTATTCCAGCGTGGAATGTCTGGCATGTCGCTCTCGTCAAATGGCCAGAAAATAAAAGGACTAGCTCGGCCGCGGCCTTGATAGAAGGTTTCCACCGGGTACCTCTACGGTCAGCCACCACGATCTTTAAGGGGTCAGCTTCCTTGAAGATGACAAGATATGAAACACGCTGACCGCCGTGTTTCGTAGTCGTATATATTCGAACATTTCCTCAGCTAGCGTCAGAAGCGGAACGAGGCCCACCGAGTATCGAATCGATCGATTATACACTTCGAGATAAATAGACTGTCCGATGGGAGAGTTGATTTGATCGATGAAAATCATTTTTTGTGCCGGCCGCGTGGAAATTGGGCTCGACCATGATGGAGAATCGAACTTCTCGAGTAACGATTACAAAGCGTAACTATAAAGAGGAGCATACGGATGTCTCGTTACGCTGATGTGTTCTCGCTGACTTCTCGTTTGAAGCAATCGAGCAATTGACTTTGAACGAGATTTGATCTCGTGTAATCTAATCCAACTCTTGTACAATCTAATCCAGTTCGTAAGGAGAAACTAAGCAATTTATGTTATGTCGAAATATGGCAACATTGTTGTCCTTCCTTTCGATTAAAGCAAAATGAATGCATTTACGGTTCATAAATGAATATTTAGAATTTTTAGAATAATTATTGATTTTTGTTCGTTACAATTCACGAATGAAAAGTAGTGTTTCACGAACAGAGCGAACGTGCTTAGAACATTTTATTATTATCGCTTTATGTAGCGACAAAAGTATATAGACTGAGAAGAGCATTTGTCACGTATCTCCTTCAATCTTTAACCATTCGAGTGGAAACAGACAACGAAAAGTACGAAAAAAACTTAGAGGAACAATTAGCAATAGTGCTAATGATGTGAGTTTTCCAAGAAACGTGAAAAATCAACCAGAAATTGGTCGTTGTTGTTCGTAACTTTACTCGTTTTATACCCGCGCGCAAACCTGCGTTAAACTGACAAAGGAAACACGTGGCAACGTGTGCATATTTAACACATCGTTCTACATTTCTCTCGATCGGATTTCCTCGGAGGCTGCGCCCGCTAATTGCCCGAAGGAAGACTCGATTCCGAGGAGGAGCGTCTGGTGGTTCACCTTGCGACGCGATACCAGTGCCTACGACCCTGGCCTTGATAGCGCTTCCGATGGAACGTAGGATTCCCGATCGAGCGTGGCTCGGCGAGGAGTCAGCTTTCTCGTGACACGAGAATCGTGTAGCTTGGAAAGCCCAACGGAGAAAATTCATGGCTCGAATCGATCAAAGTTTCGACTCTAGGTAGACAAAATGTTATTGTAGAGCGGTCGAACTCTTGTGGTCAGTCTTGACTCATCGTGGAACTTCTTGGTACCCGATAATTACAGTTTCATCGTTAAGATACATATCTTCTTATTACGGAGGGACTGGAGATTGTAATTATAGCGAAAAGAATCTTTTTGCTATGTGGGAACTTGTACGTTTTAATCACGGTTATCCTTCAGTTTAAAATAGGGCTGCGCAAAGATTAATACTAATAAGAGTAATACTAAGAGTAATCCAATACTAATCATTAGCGTTCAACTTTTCTTAATATCATTTAATTAAATAATATTATTTTTTGAAACCGATTTCTCGAGCCAGAGATAATTTAATTGGACAATACAGTTTAAAATTTTAACGTCTTGTCGAATACCGAATCTCTTCATACTGAACATAAACATATTTACGTTAACAATAGTATCAATAATTTATGTTAACAAAGATTTGTCATTTTACCTCCAAAAGCAACGGAAATGTTCAAGGCGGGTAAACAGTTCGTGTAAATTAATTTTCAAACTGAGAAATGTTATTCCAACCAGAGCTCAGACTTTTTGCCACTGCATGATCGCGACCTCGTGTTCTTTTCCTCTCTCTGTGTGTACACCTTTTGCACCTGCGTTCGCCTTATCCGGTATCGGCGCCTTGAGGTCTCTCGCGATCAGAAAGAACCGAACGCAGGGAATCGATACCGAGATCTCCGACGGGGAGAGGAGGTCGGTGTACTCCTCCGGACAACAACACTGGCTAAAGAACTGGTACACGGCGGAGGGCAGAACCGATAGAAATCGTTTGGTACACAGCGAGCGTGCGCTCGTGCCAGCTTCCTTGTTTGGATAACGAGAAAATGCGCAACGGCTTTGAATGAGGCATCGTCGCTGGTCAACTACGACTTCTGGAGTATCGTTCAGAGTCGCTCATTGTTCGTACGCCGGCTGGGCTACTTCGCGCGAAAGAATCCCCGCCAACGGCCAATTATCTTCCTCTTTCTCTTTGGCGTTCGCGTCGAATCACCGATATATCTATACCTGACGCGTTACGTGGCCAATATTTGTTTGCTTTTCGTGAAAGTTGTTTAAACGGGAGGAAACTATGCAGCGCTTTGATAGCTTTCAGCTCGTTAGGTAACGACGATCGATGATTTTGTTGGTCGTTAGCGTGGAATGCTGTTGCATCGGAGGAAGGGGTGGTCTTTCTTTGACAAGGTATACGTTTTGCGTAGATTTCACAGATGGAAATATTTCCATCTTAATTTGTGCGTTCTAGATTGTAGTAAATCAGTGTGAGTCTGACTTATGTCGTGCAAATATCCTTTCGTTGGAGAAAGCCTCAGTTGACAGAACAGTTTAATTATTAGGCTGTAATGATTTTAGTGAAAAGTGACTCACGTTGGTTACCTTCTGATTCGTTTCATGCGTCTTAAAACGCATTTGAATTATAACATGTCATATTTGTTTAACTGAGTTAAATGGTAACGAGTAGATGAAAATTTTTCGATACGGTATTCCCTGTGAATTTTTCAGTTTATTACACTTACAAACTGCTTAATTTTCGATCGACATATTTAATCATTATAGAATCTTGATAGAAAATAGTTTTATGTAACGAATATTATAGAAGGCGTTGTAATTTAGATATTTATATACTTTTTCATTTTACGCTTTAATGTATTTCATAAATGTGTGTAAAAATCCGTAGTCGAATTATATATAACGTACCACGTTCAATTGTACCAAATTGAATTATAGCATGGCGATAGTTAGAAAAATATGTAGCTGAAAATTCTTCGTCGCAACAATCCCTCCAAATTAGTTTATTGTTAGTTCTCCGATAGCAACGCGATAGATTTTTCGTTTCGTAACATTCGCTTCCGATTTCAGCCATTAGCATAACAGAAACGCGATGCAAACGGCAAACAATGGTCCTACATTTGTATAATACTGTATTTGTTATCTGAGACACGATTCGACTTCTGGAGCTCGTGGCAAGCTCTATTGCCCACCGCGGTATGCCAAGAGATCGATTATGTCCGTCCAACTTCGAATTCCATGAGTTAAACCGCGTTCAGGTGAACTCGCGCGCGAAAACGTTCAGGCTAGATCAAAGAGCCCCGAGGAATGCTGTTAGGTCTACGGCCGGGTTCATTCGTTACGTGTAATTACTGATATCATTGAACCGAGCCACAGTCGAATGGTACCGGGCTTGTCCGCCAGCGTATAGCGATATAAATTAGGTATTCAGTTGTTCCGCGTACACACGGCCGTGGCACGTTACATAACAATCGGCCTAGAGCGCGATCTAATCGTCGAGTTTCAGTACGTTTTATACCTTCGGACATATCTAATCTGTAATTGAATTCGAGAATGGCTTGCCTGTATTTTTGCCACTTCCCGAGGCAAAGGATTCCAAGTATGCATTTTTCATATTCTGTTTTCATTCTCTATCGCGTGCGCCCAAGACGCCAGATTGCACGAGTGTTAACACATTTAAATATCAGAGCGAGATGTTTGGAGTGTCTTTGATAACGACAGGTAGAGAATGTTGTTTGCTGATTGGTCGAGTTGTACGTTGCAAATAATAAAGAATTCCAAGCGATTTTAAAGTCGATTTTGTAGCCTAGAACTGTTAAAACTGTTAAAATGGCGAAACTGAGCAATTCGTAAATTTTCGTGGATATTTTATAAATTTGAAAATGATTTCTGATAGGTACACTTTTAAAGATTTGATGGAATGTACAAACGGAAGCTTCTGTTCTGCACTCCATGTGATATTTTAATTTTTTTTTGACAGAGACATTATATCTTAGTCGTCACTGGAAATACACGCTATGCGAATAAACATATGGAACAAACAAATAAGAGTAGAGTGGAATATTTAATAAATATAAAAAGTTTAAAATATATTCAGCGCATGCGTCAGTTTTCGCTCGTGTACATACACGAACGTGAAAGTGATTAATTTGTCACACGGTAGAAAGTTTAGTCAACTGTCGTTGGTACTTGTGCAACGTGCCTTTAATTCAAAGAATGTCATTACGTATCAATTTTTCAAACTTGCAATCGAAACTCACACGTACAAATAATCGAAGCTACTCGGCCCCGATTCTTCGACGAACAAAATTCGACGAACAAAGTTGTGAAAAGCGTGTTAAAACAAAATTCTCGCTTGTCGGGCAACTTTGGTATCATCTGCCAATTTTAGAAAATGATTCGTCGGATATTTTCATCCCACGACTACACTAATAAAAATATCAGAAAATGGCGTTCTTATTTGTCTTTTCGTGCTTCCTCGAGAGCGTGCATCGCGTAGGAAATATTTTTAACCCGTGACTAAAACGGGTCATTTGGTTTCGCGAGCGTCTGCCATGTTTTAAAGTACCATTAAAAGAAATCCTCGTAAAATTTGCGAGGTCGTTGCTTGCACCAAGTTATTAAGGCAACGTTACTCTCAAACTGGCGGACCGACGGCTTTTTCTTGTTACAAACCAATTCCCTTGGGACACATCCCGTGCAAAAAATTATTCGCTTGTTAACCCTCCATAGCCAGAATTTCATTTACGATACCCTCGAACCAATAGAAAGAGAAAGAAATTCGATTAACGGAATTTTCACATAAATCGAACAATATTTAAGAATGTCTCTATGTTTCTCAGCTGCTAACAAGTAATTCTGCAGTAGCGTAAGTAATTTTTTCAGCGTGATTTGAAATCTGGCAATTAATGATTGTTGTAAATAATTCATCTGGTGTTTTTGTAATAGCATATAAAATACAACGGCAACAAAGTAACAAGTATCTTTAAAACGTAGATATATAGATATATAGATATAAAAATATATAGATATATAGATATACAGATATATAAATCTGTGACTTTTAAATTACACGATGTTACTGATTAACGAGCTATCTTTCGTTGGGCACGCTGCGATGTAACGTTGCAACATGATCCGACGCGATACGGTATTATTGTTAGATCTAATAACGGTAGTCGTTGAGCATGAGTAGTCTGTGTAAGCGATAGTAACGATGCGCGATATGCGTTTTAATTTTCATGTCTTGTAACGAGCTCCTAATTCCACGTTGTACGTGGAAACGGAAACTTGACTTGGAACAACAGCTTGTACAAAAAGACCGTACACGTTACAATGCATAAGAGCACTGTGAATTATGTAAATGTGCCCTCGATGATTAATACTACAGCCTTTTAAGTTATTTTATTAATTGTCTGTTATTTCGAGGATGGGAAAGTAAGTCGCAGAAATCGATTGAAATAGGGTGAAAATAATTTTGTCTAGTAAAAAGAAAAAATTATGTTTCCTCTTTTTCCTATTACTGTGTCATTCCTTATTGTCATGAAAGAAACGACAGAATCTGTTTGGTTATCTATCAAGGCGCAAAAATTCTTAGATTTTTTCTTTTGGAAATTTCAAGTCTTTTGAAACAAACTTCAATATGAATATCAAATACAATACAAAACAACAAGAGTTTAGTATATTTAATAAGAGCAACGATGATGTCGTGGGTATAATTTTTCCACAAGCTGAAATAGCGAATGAAAACAATGAGCATGTATCTTTATATCTGTAACAACATTCAAGACATTTAGAAAAAGACCTCAATGATTTGAAGTGTAAGAAGAATATACTCGGTAATCCAGTATCTAAAAAGAAAGTATTATAATTTCCCTGATTTCAGAAAAATAATCGTTCTATTATCCGAAAATTCTACTGTTCCACCTAACACTTTTATTCCTCTCTCAGTTTGGGTAAAAGAAAACTATTTTCCATTTACGTAATAAAATCATACTAATGCATTTTCAATTGACAAAAGTTCAGAATTTCGTTTCAACAAATAAACTAACGAAATTCTACCGTACGGGTGCAATTCGTCGAACTTTGAGCTCGTGATACTATCCATAGCGGAGAGTGTACATTGTCGAGTGTAGCAAATTGCATCGGTTGCACATTTCTCGGCCAAAAAAGACAGAAAGAAATAAAGAAACGCCCTGTGTGAACGCACACGTGTAAGTCGGACATTGTTTGATCGACGTTCGCGCGGACAAGTCGATCGTGAAAGGTGCTACGTACGCGCGACGTTAATTGCTGACAGTGTGTATTCCCGAGTTTTAATAAAGTGACGGTCGTTAAGATCGCACGGCCAGTTAACTTCTTGCCCCCGTCAACCGGCCTCGTTACGTCGTGACAATCCGCGGATTCTGGAATACCACCGATGGAAACGAGATCGGCTAAATCCACATCGGGGACCGACACCGTTCGGGCTACCTACTTTTTCACCAGCTCGCTCCGCAATCTCCGCGGTTCAATAGACATATTCCGCGGCGAAATATGTCAATAGCCTGCGCTGCAACGTGAGTTCCATGCCGTACCTGGAAATAAATTCCCCCGGCGAACGTGGACGTTGACGTGATCTCTGGTATTTCATCGAGTGTTTCATCCTTCTTGATCCTCCGAATCACCGTTAGGTGTAAAAGACGCGTTCAATGGAACACGAGTTTCATTTTAAGACGCTTGGACGTATTGACAATGAAATTGTTTCCTCGGTCGGAGATTAATGAAGCGATCATTATTTTGGAGTATTGAGCAGCTGTTCGATAGTAAAAGATATAACACGGAGGAATGTAAATTCAGTATGACGTAGAGAAAAATATTGAATGAAAAGAGTGATGAAACGTCCAAAAAGATGTACATTTTCTTGAATACACTCGTTTTTTTTTACATAGACCGAATAATTTTCTCATTCTACACATTTCACGTGGTCGAAAATTCACTACTATAGAAGATACTTTAATTCAATTTTATCGAACTTAAATATAAAAGAATAAGTCACAAAAAATTACATTTCGAATTATCATTATCTGAGACAATTTTCAGTCATTTTGGTACCTTTTTATGTAGAATAAGGAAATACTTCGATCCAATAAGAAACAACTTCAAAACGATTGCAAAATGCATTGCATTTACGTAAATAAAAATATAATCCTCCGTTGTGCCAGTTTCTTTTCTTTCTTTTCATATTTTCTTCCAGCTTCAAAGAAGAAGCACTTGAACCAATTGGTGCGTAACGTACCCGATATAATTGTTGATGGCTTTAATATTCGTTCACGTTATTTGTCATTCATGATATGTACAAACTAGTTTAATTGTTTCCTTAACACTTTTAACACAGCAAAATCTTAGGAACTAATGAAATAAATGTGAATTTTTGGACTAAACTTGAATGATGTGTGTTCTCGTATCTTTGGTAGAGCGCTGGAAACGCGAAAATGTTTTATACGCGCATTTTTCTCTTGAAATTCGCGAATGTTCACTTCAGTCTTAATTAATTTGGCGAATTCTTTTAAACTGATTACAATGGTTTAAACGGATTTTTATTAGCAGTTTCAGCAGTTTCGTGCAACGGTTCGAAACGCGGAATAATCCTCCGTTTATGGTTGACGAGCCAGGGTATTTTTATGCGTTAATATTTCACATCTCTCCGACCGAATGCCTTTATAACGTTTAACGACGCTGTTTGTCGTCCCGATTGTACGTTTCCCGTTGTTCTTAAAGTCGTTTTAAATTTCCCTTGAACCTTTCAATCACGTCAGATAAATTAACGAAAGTTTACGAGCTGTTTTCGAAGTTACAGTTAATCTGACATTGTTTCGGAAACAGTTATTGACCGGAAACGCAATTTTATGCAGTGTGGCTCCTTTTTTATTCCTTTGTTTTACGTTTCATGATGGAGAGGAATTTCCATGGACTACTGTTATTTGATACTCTAACAAGTCCAGTGATGAGAGATCTTTGTAACAATGATTAATCCTTTATAAATTCGAGGAAAGCATTAATATACTTACTTTCATTCATTATTATTTCTGCATGTCAAAGTTCAGTTCAATCAAAATTGAGACTTTTGGAAATCGAGATCACAGCTGCAATTATCCAATAATTAATAAACGATGATATCGAAAGTATTAAAGTAATAATAATTATTTTGTTGTATAACATTGCTGGTTATAAAAACAAAAAACTACTGTTTTTCTTCCACTTGAAGAATTATCTGGTGTTGAAATTTCCTTTCGAAAATGTTCCGTTGTACCTGAGTGTTACAACAAATCTCGATAGAGCGAACGTAACATAGAAGTCGCTTACGCCTCTCACCTATTCATGGTCAAATACCTTTCGATTTGTATTATAATTTCATTTATCTTCAATGAGCCTGTTTTAGACACGTCTACCTTTCTATTATCCCCAATATCAGATCTTTCCTTTCTAATTAGCTGTAAAACGACGCTTTCCCATGTTACGTATCAATTCTGTCTTGCCCTGATTTATATTGTGACGTCTTTAAGATCAAACGCCTCTCACTTCGATCAAATTCGCGTTCGTGTTCGTATCACCTATTGCACTGAACTAAAGCGTAACAAATAATTAGAACTTGGACGAAGTAGAGAACATTCGTTTGTTTGGTTCAAAACTACAATTGCATTAAATGACTGCGAATTAACGAGCATTCGTTCGCTCGGCTAATCTTTCAGCCACAAACAATTCTCATATTTTGTATAAAAACAATTTTTAGATTTTCCTGTACAAAAAAAAAAAAATAAGGACATATTGAAATTGGCGTACAATCACGGGTGAGATTACAACTGCGATATAGAAAAAGTAAATAAAAATAAGTGAAGGAAATGGCCGACGTCAGTATCGATCATCGAGATTAACAGGATAAACAGAACATGGCTGGAGATTCGGCAACAGTGATATTTTCAATGATTGAAAAATTTTTTACGAAAAGCTTGCGCGATCAATTTCTCAATTAAAGAGCCTGCAACGAGACGCGTCGACGCACGATTTCGAACGAGCGAGACGAAATTAAAAAAGTCGCCCGGCTGCGAGAGAATTTTTGCGTGGCCTGCGTGGAACAGCGGTCTTGAACGTCTAGCACCCAGACCGCATTGTTGTTCGTCTGTGTAGCAGAAGTGGTGCGCAAGAAGTTGCTTGGAACGTCTCTTCCGTACCCGCCTTGTACACAAGTTGAGATTCAAGAATCCTTCGGTAAGGCAACAATACCTAGGAAGCGGAGCGAGTTACGACGCGGTAGCCACACGGTGGAGAATGCTTTATGAGCGCTCGAAGAATGTCATGCACACCAGTCACGTTTCGTCTTACATTTCGGTCGTACATGCATCTGTCTGTACCCCCCGGTTTGAGTTCTCATCGAATTTTCGCTTCATCGAGATAAAGGGAGCTCGTGTTTGTCTTTAATCGTAATTACGATGATTTTGAACCCCATTAAGGGGTTTATGCAACATTTCGTTTGGAATTTTGTTCAGTCGATTCGCATCATCAAATTCTTATATTTTTATCGTTATTCGAATCGTTGGGTGTGTTTCTTTCACTTAGATGTTGCAATTTTATGAAATGTAAAGAAATTGTATAATATTTATTCACCTTATTATAAACCACTCAATATTACAATCAACAACTATTCTGTTAGTCAAATGGAAAAGATATGTAGAACTTTATTGAGTGAAGTAGACTATTAGGACAAGAATATATGTTAATTTAGAACATATTAGACAATATCAACATTGAGGAAATAGCGTTATTGTCTAAATGAGTCACAAAGATTTCTTTTAATTAGAACTGAAAAAGTCAGTGTCATAATATTCCTAATTTTAAGCTCACGTATCTTTAAGAGTGCAGTGTGTTGAATGTTTGTTTTAACAGAAAATAAATTGTTTCTTTCTAAATATAAAACTGAAAACATTTTATAATCTTTGACAGATTAGGAAGTTGGAAATTTCAAAATAGTCGACGATTTCGGGGTTCGTTCCACATTTTTCTATATCTCGCGTTATTTCCTATTACTTCAATTTACATTTCGTCTCTGTGATTAAGATCAACCGTACCTTAAGATCAATTTTTTTACTTTTCGCAAGTTCTTCTGCTCCTGAAGAGACAAACAGTATCCGGCAAAGACCGCGCGAGTAGAACGATGAATATCTTATAGAGAAATGAACCCGTGGTGTACAGCATTCACTGTGCTTCCGCTCCGCGCGAGATCGGAATATACATTGGAATGAAAATAAACTATCGAGCGATGAACGATAACACACGCGATATTTTATCACTTCTTGCGTGCGACTCATCTACCGAAATTCTCGATATTTACGATGGGATTGTCGCAAACTTGGCCGATATTGCATCTTTCTGCGATTTAATCTATTACGTCGATCGGTATTCTCAAATTTTCATTTGCGAAATCGGAAAATGTGGTGGGGTAGAATAAAATTTTGACACACATACGTAAAACGAACTAAAATTTAAACATTTAAAATTTTATTAACGCCGCAACGAAATCGGATGCATCATGGAACGTAGTGCTTGTTCAAAGCCGGCACTATAGATCCACGAATTGATCCCAAGGCAGCAATTCATTTCATTTGTCGAAATTAATTGTGCATTATCTACGGAATGTCGCAACCTGCCTAACGGGCTATATTTACTTGTCACGACATTGTTTAGTGTTATCAATTCCCTGTGAATCATTCCAGCGAGCGTACTATCACGTAACGCTGTTACATGCCAGTTTCCCGCTCTAACGCGGAAACAGCGTTGTATTTAGTACTTGTCGCATCTAATCTGGTCGCACACTCTTTGGAATTTAACGAATACTTATAAGAATGACGTACGTTGCGTTTCACTTTCGAGGAAAATATAGCAACAATTTATTGCCCGTTGCAACAATTAAAGAGACAACATACGCTTTTCTTCTCAGAGTTGTGCTAAATTTTTCCAAGAGAAAGATAATACTATATTACAATAAACAAACGACAGAATGATAGAAGAATTATATTATGTTACAAATTATGTAACATGTTCGTGCATATAAAATTTCACGAAGACTCCTTAATTGTACTTTGAATTTTAACGAGGTAGGAACGCGCTCGTATCTCGCACACATCCAGCTGAAATGTATATTGAAACGTCAACTGCTCGTTTCTTATGATTTGTTATTGTAACACGTAGTGGCCGTTTGTAAGATTCTGAGTGAGATGTATCCCAGAAATGTGAAACTTGAAACTCGAATATCTTATGGCGTAGCTGGTTTCTACGCTAACTAAACCCCCTGCTTGTTCTATCAGAATTACATTCTATTTTCTGCCGGAGAAATACCCGCCTGAACTAATGGAAAGCCGTTTCAATCTCCTAACTAAGAGATGTATTCTCTGCGTGTAGCTCTTTTAACTTTATCTTGTTATCTTTTAACTTTCGATGTAAGTACTCTTGGTACCAGAACTATTTATCATTCGTCCGCGCTTTTGTACGCGCGTATGTTTCGTTAACTTTCAATTAAAGTTTCTTGAACCCGTTTATATCCCGATTTAAATTGTAACAGTAACAGTAATGTGCCAGTTGATTGACTGTATGTAGTTGATCAAGTATAAAAATACTATTCTCTGTTATTCCTTAGCTGGTATTATTGGTGTATAAAAACTGTAGAATGTTTCATCTTTTCGACATAAATTTTTCCACAATTGAATTTTTCACAATGAAAAACAGTTTGCTGATGCTGAATGATAAAATAAAAAATAGGCACATAAATTTTATTGACAGTGTGTAATTATCTAGGATCCAACGATACAATTAGTAGCAACCTATTATAATGAAATATTAAAAGAAAAATATTAATATACGGCGACTCACCTTTTATTCAAATCGACTCGTAAACTAATACTCTTTTGATAAATCTTCTAATGATTATAAATTATTATAATATTATTACTGTTGTGTCTTAAACTTCTCAGCAAAAAGGCAATTCGCAATTTATGCAATAAGAAGTAGCTTTCATTGACTGACTTCTGAATTCTTTATATATTAATACAAAATTTAGTTAGTTGTTGCTCGCGAATGATTCTATGTTTGATAACAGAATAACTATTGCTCTTGGAATATTCCATTTCACGACGTGCAAGTGGGTATGAATTCTCAAGAAATTCTCAACAAGGATCAAGAAACAATTTTGGTCACTGCACAATGTATATGTTTCCTCATCTAACAGTTTCCATTTCCTCTCCTAACAGTTTTGTCCGAAGGCGGTTCACAAATTCAAAAGCCACTTTTCAACCACCGTATCTTCCAGCATCCTCCAGAGTATCCAAAGAGTTCTCGGCCAACAAACTGCTCGCAACATAAATACACTAACCTCGTAGGATACTTACATGTTCGTTGCCTCGTTCTCCGCACAAATCACGACGGGAGGAGTTGTCGCGCGAGCACGGGAATCGATTAAAAGCATTTTCAGCCGCGCGCTATGAGAAACAGCGTCGCGACACAAAGAGGGGGCGCTCGCCGAGCGAAACGCCGCGCCGCTCGCGCGACTATTCACGCGGCGAGGTCTCCCCGTTACCTCGGTCTCGTAAATAGTTCGAAGTCCCCGGTAAGTCAGCCAGCGAATCGTAATTTCCACGGCCAGAAAAACCGCAACGATATTAAAGCGAACCACC
>KQ435794.1:10361476-10380163 GCA_001276565.1 Melipona quadrifasciata | reverse complement strand
CCGAATCGCTCACGCGGAGTTATTTGTAACGGTGGCCGGACAAACCTTCACCTACCCGTGGCGTTAGCTACTAGGGATGGGATCAAGCCCAATGTGCACTCGCGAATCCGAGTCAAATTTCACGTCGAATGTTATAAACAGAATATTGCAATGCATTGGTTCATTTTGTACAAGCCAGTTTTGAGATAATAAGAGATTTCGAAAGAGCAGAGACAAGTTTCGTTTGTAATAAAGATGCTTCGTACTTGCAACGTATTTGTTTTATAAACTGTATTCGAAATCATAAACTGTTCACAAGGTTGGAACTTTCCCTCAAGTAGTGGTCGAATACTGGAAATCAATGATCTTTCCCTTTTGCTAGAGGATCCAAAAATGAAAGCAATGACAATCTTGAGATTTGTCTTCTTTTAGTTCGCATACATGCATTAATCGCGTAGTATGCACATCAGACGTATCTGCAATCGACATTAATCAAGTCAACAGAATCCCTGTTAATTTAAGAATCGTTCACCTGCAACATTAGGGGATTCCCTGAATCAAAACATTTTTATCACTGAAAGTGATTTTAGCGGGGGTAACCCAGAAAGTCGGGCCTCTTCATCATCAGGTGCAACGCTAATGCAACGAAAATTAGCGATTGGTTGATTTGGGTGCGATTTGGCGAGGGGGCGTGGCATAGACCTCGAGTAGGAGTGGCGTTGTGTCTGCTACTGAGCGATCGCGCCTGTAATTTGTTTTGTGTCGATTCAAATGTTTGCATATCAATAAAATTTTATGGCAAAAAAGTAGCCTTTCAGTGAGACGAATCGTACTGGGGTACAAGTCGTGCAGTTTTTTTATTTTTAATTGGTTTGGTTTTCAGTTTGCTCTTCTTTATTAATTGTCAAGAAAAAAAAGAACGAAATGTTGCAATATTTCATTATATCCCAAAGAGAAATTGTAAAAACTAAACATTAGATTTGAGTACACTTGGATGTACCACATATTACAAAGAGCTCTAATGCAACGATCAACGCTTCGAATATACTTGTGAGATATTCGATCCCATTTCTATTGGCTACACGTAAGGAAAAGAGCACGATCCACACTCTCCTTAAATGCGTATTTCGCATGTCGTGAGTAGGCCCATGGGACGAATGACAAATCGCCGCGACCGGCCTGTTGGAACAAGCTTTAATCGTCCGTATCGCATACCAAAGTCAGCGTGACGTTGCCTCGCGTTACAGAATCGCGGCGCGTACCGCGAGTTCAGATTTGCATCGTGATTCGCTGGAGAATCTGACCACCACCGAGTCAATCGCGGAACATCGTTTTCCCGATCGTTTTCAGTGGCGAATAGTACCTGGTGCGACGCGAATAGTAGTTGTTATTCGATATTATCATATAGAGCTGTGTTAACCTTAGATCTTCCTCGAGCTCATAAACTTGAATAAAAAACATTTTATCACTGAAAGTGATTTTAGTGGAGGTAACCCAGGAAATCGGACCTCTTCAGATGCAACGCTAATGCAACGAAAATTAGCGATTGGTTGATTTGGGTCACGTGATTCGTGAGGGGGCGTGGAGTAGAAATGGCGTTGTCTGGCACTGAGTGATCGCGTCTGTAATTTGTTTCGTATCGATTAAAATGTTTGCACATCGATAAAATTTTATGGCAAAAAGGTCGTCTTCATTTCCTAGTCAGAACAGTTGCTTCTGGGTCTTTCAGTGAGATGAATCATATTGGGGTGTAAGTCGTGCAGTTTTTTATTTCATTACATCTTGGATAATTGAAATCATCCGCGTAAAAAATAATTGAAATGTACAATACTTATTTTAAAATGGACATCGAGTTATTTGTTCCTAAACATTTGTCATAATTTCGTTTCACGCCAAAAGTCACAACCAGATATTTCTCATCTAAGAACAGCTGTTACAACAAACTTCTGAGATTACGTAACGAACTTTACGCAACTAAGAGAAGCTCTGCAAACAGCGAAAATTTCTCGACAGGTTGATAACGAACAATCATACGATCGTCGTCGGTAAATAATTAATTAGGACTTCGTAATTACTTTATTCGTTGGTTGCTTCGTCACATGTAGAACCAATTCACCGAGCGGTGTTAGTTAAATCACACGGCTCACGCGGTCGCACCGCGTTCTTTCAATAAAGATACCATCATCCGAGTAATTAGGCTCGTGAAAGTGCTAAAAATTTTCGAGAGCTCTGTAAAACGAGCGACTGCGAGAAATGTCATTGCCAAGTCGAGGTCACGATCTCACGCGCGAGTAGAGTTGTGTGTCATTCGCGCGAAAGTTACGAATGTTTCTGAATCAGGCGAGTTAAATTTCTGCAATTCAATTTTACGATTTTTACAGTACTTGATTACTTATATTTATAGTTTACTTGTAATCGTGAGAACTACTACGGTGAATTGGAGAATGCTAAGTCTAAATTTAAGCATTTTTAAAAAATTATTGAAACTAGAACTTTAATGCGTTGAAATGAAATTATTTAACAATAAGAGAAAAAAGGTATATGTTACATTTGCGATCCTCTCAGAATGCAAGAAGAAAAAGGTATCCCTATCGTTACGTCGTAAATGAAATACCGAGATTTTATAGAGAACGAGTAATTTTCATACTAAATTCGTTGCTTTAATATAATCAATTTTTATTGAATTTACTTTAAATTTCTATTTTAAATTCAAACATTAATAAATAGTCTTCTATATTTAATTTTTAATTTAACCCTTGACTGATGTATCATTGTGCTATTAACAACCGTGACAATTATCTGTAATCCAACAGTGCTATTTATTTAAGGCTTTTCACTCGAATTCAAAAACAGTTTTACTATTTTCTACTATTCTTCCTATGGAACATGAACGATTTCTTTCAAATATCTTAAAATGTGATTTTTTTTTTATAATCGTGTTTATAAAAAAAGACAATCATAAATGGGATTCATTTGCTTGTTTCAACATATGATCATAACTCTTAATTTCTCATAACGCAGACGAAAAATTCACGAAAAATATGTTATTGTCATAAGAGAGGCAAATTAAAGAGAATTTGAATTTAATATCACGCGGAAAGATATTCGGCTTTAACTCGAGAAAGAACATGGCTCTACGTTATCAGTCGCGAAGGTGCTAAATCTCTAACAACGAAACGGTGAACCCCCCCGAGATAATTATCCGTACGACGCGACAGTCGCCTAACGACTCCGGTACTTTATTGCCATTAGCGATTGGAGCACCATGAATAAATTATTCTTGTCGTTCGCCAGAAAATCAGGAACCTGCATACTACGTACGTGTAGTCCGGTATTATTTGACCTACTTTCTCATACCGCGCGTATGACTAATCGCTTAATACCTCGACATTAAAGTTGCAAGTTTATTTAAAATCGTCCACTGTTCGATTTATCGTTTCTTGTAACACCTTGCGATAGGTATTTCGTTCACCCCAACTTCATTTATTCGAAAGGAATTCTAATTAATCCTCGATTAAATGAATTATTACATTGCTTATCCAAAGTGAACGTGAATTTCTGTTAAAGAAATCACAGATAATGGGGAAATTTGATGGATTTTCTTATTACGTGACCCCCAGTTGTATTAATAATAAATTATCCGTATAATTTGCACACTTGGCACAGATGAATTTTTGTGCACAGTATCTCACAAATTTTTACACTTATTATAAAAGGATTTATATATATTGTCTACGTTGGATAAAAAACATTTTGAAATTTTATTAACACTGTAACGTGAGAGACGCTTAGAGATATTTAATAAAAAAATCAGTATAATCGTCAAAATCGAGAATTGATGAAATTTCAAGATACTTTATACATATAACACACATAGTAAATTCATAGGAAATTGATGAACGAATACACTCGTGTATGTTCGTATAAATGAGGTTTTACTATAATACGAAATTTCCAATTCCGCTATTTTAAATTCCGTTAGATGATTAAAACGAAACGAATAATCATATCGTACGATTCGACGCAATACGATTTCTACGCCACTCTAAAAAAAAAGAAAAGAAAAAAAAAGAAATGGAAGGAGATAAAACTGATTTAACGATAAAAACTGAAATTTCAAGATATTAAAGAGATTCGGATATTTTCGTGACCAAGCTCACATATAAACAGAATTTTGTCATTAACACAAAAGTCCCCGTTTCTTTTCCTCCTCCGTCAAAACACCGCTATTTTAAGCACGTACCGTGGGATAATTACGCATCCACGATCTCCAGAGGAGAAGAGGAAAGGAACAAAGAAGCATCCAGCTGAACCGAGCTGAACTTCTCGGTTCGATAGGAGCTAGGTGGGAGGAACGTGGACGGAACCATCATCGAAGCCAATTTATGGGTCACGGTCGAACGAAAGAGAAGCCCGGCGTTTCGTATTTTGCGTCGTCCTCGTAATTCCCGCGACTCGTACACCCGCGAACTCGCGGTCGACGCGCGATTGCAATCCCTGCGGCTCGCCGTGAGTTTGTCCCGCGATCGTTCGAAACGATGCACGTGCAGCGCGCGTAATAAGATAGGCTCTCCGGGCGAGAGAGATCCACTTGGCGAGCTACGCCGCGAGCTCGGAAAAATCGCCGGCAATTTAACCGTACGGCGATAATTCGCACCTCGTGCCAGCCTTGAGGTGAACTCGAGGTTTATGGCCACCAGCCCCGCGGAGCGGAGATGCACTTACGCGGCCGAGAGAGAGCCGATCCGCGCCGCGTATGCGATTCCCGTGAATGGGAAACGCGATAAGCGACGCGCCACGTCGTCGCGAATACGACTTTCCTCGCTCGCGTCTCCTCTCATTTTTAAGCGAGCGTGCATACAGAAAAGTTCAAGATACTCGCGGGCCGAGTGTACGTGCGGTTATTTTTAAGGGGAGCGTGTTTATTCGATGCTTCGGGGCTGAGAGTCGCAGTTCCAGCGTGGAATCAAAGAGCGTTTTTGGATAGAGAGATTGCTGAGTGAGGCAATTTCAGATAGCGAGAAGATTTCTCCGATTTCTATTCTTCTTCTTTTTTTTTTTTGGTATTTACTTCTTAGTAATCGGACTGCAATTCCATGGATACTGTGGCATTTGTTAGCTTGGGTATTATCTACTGCATTGCGTCGTGATGAGCACTTCTTCTAAACGACGAGTCCTTTTTAACTATCTGGTTAAATTATAGATTTAACGACCAGTGTCTCCTCGGTCTTTTTATTTCACTGTCTACTAGCAGTAGCGCGATAAAGTTTCATCGTAATTTTCTAGTTTTACGTGATGTGTCATCTTGTTTCTCTGCCAAAAATATCTCGTAGATCAAAGTTAAAAGCACGTTAGAATTTTAGGAGCAACAATGACTTTGTTGAATAGATACAGAGATTTCATTTACAGTATTTTGAGAAATTGAAGCTGAAATTAATTGGTAGATTGGGATCTTTGTGCGGTTTGATATTTTTTGCAAATACAATTAAAGAAACGGTGTCTGAGTTTCTTTTTGCTATTACATATGACAACAAATACTATTTTTTCGATCATTTTCATACATCACGTTTTTTCTTTCAATTTCTGCATTTCTGTATTTCCTAGGAAGATATGCGAAAAAAATTTACTTCAAAATTCTCTGTCAAGATACCGAAATGCACTAAAACACGATCGGTGTAATTGCTATAATCGTTTGAACACTTGCCAAGTAAAAGCTGCCAATGGAAAGTTGTGAAAGCAGTTTGAGAAAGAGAAAAAAAAAAAAAAATTAATCGTAAATGTCTGCACTACGCGAAACGTTTCGCATTTCCAGAAAAATCTCGTTCGCTTTACGCGAGGTTCGTGCAATATCGGTATCTCTGTTCTTCAGCCTTCCATTGCCGGCAACGTTCATGAATTTTAATCGAAATTCGAATCGGAAAATACGCGAATATCGCGCGAGCACAATCGGAATGCCGGGCGAATTCGATTCCGCATTGCATCGCGGCTCCTGCGCGCAAATCTCATTGTTAGTCACATATCTCTTCTTCTCGAAAACGTCAGATTGTCCTGACGCAGAACCATTTTGAACCCAGTGACGTCGACTACCGTTTTGAGTTAGAGATTCTTCAGTTTTTACACAATACTTTTACGAATATTCCTCAACCATGATAAGCTAATCTCTTGATACCTTTTTACGTCAAAATTCTCGACGATGCAACTATCTCGGATCAGTGTAGACCTCGAAGAAAACTGTCCGGCTAATTTTCGCGATTCGTGGAAGAATCGCCTGACGCGTGGAAATTGACTTCGTGAAAACGATTGCCGACATAATTGCATAGTTATCTCTCGAACGTGCAGCACGTAGCACTGCCCTGCCATTTTCATCCTCCTTTCGAGAAACGGAATCGAACGAACGAAGAAACGGACTCGATCGCGCGTGAAGAATTTCTGGATTAGCCGATGGCGTGTTTATGGTTGGTGGTAGGTAGAGAGCTTTAACGGCATCTGTGTTTATTGCTCGTTGAAACGGGGTATATGTTGAGACTAACCGCGTTGGTTTCTGGAATTCGGTGAATGATACTTCAAATAATTTGAAATATCTCGAATAGTCGGGCATTTGACCAGCTGGAGTCGCATCGAGTTCTTGTTGGTATAATCTCGGTAACAGTGTTTGCTCGAAGCATTCTGCAACGAGCGGGAGGGAATAGGAACGTGAAAATAGAACGTAAGTCGACACGAGTTATCCATAATTTTGTAAAATAGAATTATATTTAACAAGAGTTATAAACAGATGATTGTTATTAATGTTGATAGAAGAACGACTAACGAAAAGGTTACTAATTCTTCTACACATAGTCGGCGACGAAATATCAGCTGAACAATTGAAGAAGAACGATTTTAAATATTTCACAGCCACTAATTTATTTATTAGTTAACATTACGATTGTTCATTGGAAGACAACTAAATCGTAATATAAAATCTTTTATATTCTACACAGTTGTTATTGATACATTTTTATTATTATTATGACCATAATTAGAATGAATTTTATCATACGTGTGATAATTTTGTAAAGATTTTCGTAAGATTGTTTTCAAATAAATATTCGTAAAATTCTTTGAAAATAAATAAAAGAAATTGACAAACTAACAAATCAAACGAGATCAGTTTCGTTTCAAACATTTGAAAATTGAATACGCATGTATATAATAGAAATAGAATATTTACGATTCTCATATATCACAGTATCTCGATAATTTGAAAGTGTTGCAGTATGAAAATAATTCAAGAAATTTGCATAGTACGAAAACTGTGAGCAGAGAAAGAGCTCCGACACGCGCTAGTTAATGCTCAAATTGTATCATTATTTTCGTTGGATTTCCATATTTGTACTCTCGATACACACTCGCGAAGAAAGAAAGCTTCCACTCGATGAGATGATTCAGTTCCACGCCACGACTGAAAAACTTTATCCGTGAAAATATTGATTCCCTCTGACCAGGATTTTACTTAGATAACAGGCGAAAAATATTTGCTTCAATTTAAAATCTCGCAGCTTGGTACTTTCGCAAAAGTGTATTTATAAAATAATCAAAATCAATTGTCACGACAAAATGTTAATACAGATAAGATAAAAAAAAAAAAATGAAAATAATCATAAGATGCAGTAAAATGAAATTTCCAAAATGCGGACACATGAATGTATGACTTCTGACACGATGTTGTAGAGAGTTAAATAATCATCTCTACATCTCTAGACTAAATTCGTTTTATTACATTTTATAAAAAAATATCTTCTTCGCGTACGAACGTAAATAATCGAGTAGTCGAGTAACCGGTCGCCTTTTTCAATACGAATTTTCGGCTGTAATTCTGGATGAATTCTTCTCCGCGTGAAAGTAGTTTACGATCAGTATTCCCGAGACGAACGTCCCAAAAGAATCGACTTGCACGCAAGTCGCGCGACGCACGGGAACGTACATGCACGTAAGTACCTCGAGGTACCAGCGTTTCTCGTGCCAACGATCGTTCGTGTGTTCGTGGAACGAATGGCCGTCGCAAATAAGTGGGTCAGATTGTGGTACCAGGCTTAAGGGAATCGTGGATACTTGCGTTAGATCGGCTACGTCGCCGTCGGCTAATGAAATTGCGACAGAAGTAAGGTATCGTTTCAGCAATATTCGTTAACAAAAAAGTCGGTATGATTTTTTTTATTAGTAATTAAACCTTAAACTGGAACATTGGGATCACACGCTATTTCTGTTTACGACGAGCGTAGTTGACGTTATTTATTTACAGTAGCCATTTACGGTACCATTCACGGTTGACGTTTTTAATTAAAGAACGCTTGGCGTGTAAAAATCACGGTGTTCTTGCGCTATAAAAATTCCTGTTTTGTTAGAATATGTGTACGATATAATAAGAATGTGACAACACGTGGTATTCTTATGTAACACAGTTAAATGTATTATCTTACAATCACATTTTCAAACTTTCTCTGTCTGTATTTTCACAACAATTTATTCTACTTATTTCACTTTTTAATAATGGTTTCTTATTATCGCCTTGCTCGACACATTCGTGCTTCTTATTTTACTAACTAAGTGATGTTGAAAGTGAGAATTTCATAAAGCACCTTGGTGCGTTTCACACGGTGAACGTGTTCCGTTAAATGTTTGTCGCTGTGAACTGACTATGACGCACACGTGATATCCAGACACGCTCTGACATTTTAAAGATCGCCGGGAATTTTCACTTGCATAATCTCACTACTACCTCTTCAAATTCGAAACGATTATTTGAGTTAAATACAGGCTAAATAAATTACGCGCTGTTGAATGAAAAATGCAACTGTCGTTGATCTGCAAATTATAAACTTTTTCCAAAGGAAACAAGGATTTCAAATATTTTATAGCCACTAATATATTTATTATTATTAAAAATATTACGATGTTTCTTTTATTTAATTGCTGGAAAATATATAAATAGATTGGAACAGATAATCGCGAAATCCATCATGTGACTACCATTGATACATAAAAGATGTTTCTGTGATTCAAAATGGGATATAGATTATATCATATTATACTCTTTAAATATAAATATATTTTAAACACGAAAATCAACGTATGATAATTACAAAGAAATTTCTATAAATACACGTTTCCCATTTATTTATAAATTCTTTCGAACAAGTTTAAAACACGTTGTCAGTGCTTCAGAAATGATTTAATTTTCGCTAACACGAATTAATCAAGATCTTTTTCCACTTTAAATGCTTAAAATTCGACAGACGTTTTCTTATTAACATAAATTCTTTAAATCTCCGTAACTCTTGTGCTCAAGTGGCACAAAGATAAAAGTATTCTAGTCAGCAAAATAATAAGAATCCATTACCGGTCGACCTTATATCCTTCCAATCCGAAGAACCGCAAATCATTCTCGTGTCATATCGTGCTACTCCCCTGTCGTCGATAAAAATCGTCACAATGTCGATCGATCTGTGCGCAACGAAGGTCAAACTGGCGAGCGTAATTGATCGTCCGAAGATCGTTTAACCGCGCGTTCAACCAAGGTTGCGGGTATATCGAGAAATCTGTAGCTAAGTGCCGCTGGTATTACCGACTCGCGATAACGGCTCGCGACGCGAGCAAACGGGTGCATACGGGTGCAGAGATTTACAATCCGGAACGTCGAAGAGAACTTTAACGCTGTGAGTGCCGGAGGCCGGAACGAATCGGCAGCCACGAAAGTGGAACGATAAATCTACGAACGGGATAACTGGACGTTTAGCTCCCAGATTCTTCAAAGTGCTTAACGACTCGGCCGCGGCGCGACGTGAAATTTATCGCGAGAGCTCCGTGCGTAAGTGCACGGTGGTTTATGCATGCGTTATTCATTCGTACGATGCGTTTTGACCGAGGAAACGAATGCCAATTCGCTTTTTAACTTTGACGAAGCTCTACGCCGAACGAGCGCTCGCTCGTGCTTGGGAGGCTGTTTGTCAAATTGAAGACTGCCAGTTATGACTTTACGAAGAAGCATCGAACGTGCGAAGAATGTAGTAATTGTCGAGCCAATAATTGTCCAAGATCGACTCTAAATTATTGGAACGCTCGTTCGCATTGTGCATGCATTGCTCACGGAAGTATTGGAATAATCTCTGAAGGTTCTTTATAAAATATTTCGAAGCTTCATAATAAAATGAGTTATGATCGATGACTGAATTATGGAAATCACGGAAATTGCGACAAGGAATCAAATATTTATCGACTTGTAACTGGAATGATTTCCAAGTATCTGCGACTTTCTAATCTTTCCGCGAGTCATCCACCCGTGACAATGCTCGACCGTCGATAAAACCATTAAAAGAAAACCAGTTACACCGCCTTGTTCCTTAACCAGACACAAAACGTGCCTACTTAAGTTTCACCGGAATAACAATCGAAACTATCGTGAATCGGAGCGTGAATCCGAGCGAACTTGCTCATATATGTACCACATAATCTTCGAAAAGATTCCTCGCCCGGACGTCCAGCTCGTTAAACTGCGCTTTTGCATTTTATCTAACCTAAACCTAACCTAACCTAAACTTAACCTAACCTAACCAGACACAAAACGTGCCCACTTAAGCTTCACCGATTTTTTATTACATAAAGTATCATTTTGTTTTTTTGTCAGTAAGATTCTGTAACACTTGTTATTTTTTAAAATATTGGGAAAAGCAGCAGTTTGATGCAATCGAAGTTAACGTCTACAATGGTCTATAATAATAATAATAATAATAATAAGTTTAATGACATCTGCTGATGAAAATTTCATCAATAAATAAATACAATAAATAATCGTGCAGAAGCGTGGTATAGTCGCGAGCAAACGAGTGTCGCGAGTGTTCTAAGGCGGTAAGTTCGCGACCATGAACTTCCGGCCGAACGCGGTAGGCATCCTTGATCATGGTCCTCGATTCATCTTTGATGGCCGATAATCTGAATGAAAAGTGAAAAGCGGATGTCGTGGGAGTAGCGGAAACATGGCGCTGACATACATATTTGCATCGGAGAAAGTCTCTCTCTCTCTCTTTCTCTCCCGCCCCCTTCTCTTCTCTCACGGTTGCCCCGTAGCTGCGTGTATATAATCGATGCATTAACACCTTGCATAACTCGCGGTATTAATCATCCCATTGTGCGGCTGTGTCTCGTGGAAACGGGATTTACCGCGTCACGGCCGACGCTTTTTCACGCTCGCATTCGCGGAAAATCTAGCGATAGAAATCGAGACGTTGGTAACAGAATACGACGATTAAGTTCGACTCTCTACGCCCGAGATTAAGTTATGTGCGGCATTTTTGTTGGATGATTTCTCTCATATTTTTTTTTATAACTCTTGGGTTGAGTTTTCTATTCCAATCTTTCGAGGTATCGTTGTTTTTCGCATGCTAGATGAAAATAAGAGATTACTTGTTGGAACTTTTCCATGTTCTTTTGTAACTTTCCATTTCCCTTTATATTATTATTTCTCCGTATTTTTCTACATTGTCATTATATTTTATTTCTTTTATTATTAACATGTTACACGGTGAAAATTTTAATAGTAAGTTTTACATTTCGTTATTAAAACGAGAGGTCATTGGTTGCCCGAATGTTTCGTTGTTCATAAAAGTGCAGATTGGGCGATACGATTAGCGTTTTATACTTTTTCAAATTCCACACGAGCAACGAATCGTTTCGTTCTACTCACGATTCCGCGCTTTTGCATTTTCCTTCGAATCCTTTGTTATGAAAACAATGGCACGCGATTTTCATAACTACACGCGTGTTTGTGCAATTTTATACTTTCATGAGTGCAACTAAAGAAACGGATGGAAACATTTTGACATTTCTCCGTAATGTCACAACTTGTACACCTCGATTTCCTCTGATTACTTTTAAAATTTTTATTTTAACTCGCGTAAGCAATCTGACATCAGTGACACATCAGCGTACGACAAAATATTAAATTCAAAATTCCACGTTCCCTTGGATTCTAGACAGAAATTGTTTGCATTTATCGAATACTGCAATAAGTACTCTGTTTCGTAGATTTCTGAAAACCTTAAATTTTTTCTTAAATTCTTCAAAAAGGCACAGTTTACTCGTAACGAAATGAAATTACATCGCCATAAGTGTATACTTTTCAAATCGAGTCTCTTCAAACAAATGATCTGTCTCCAAGTAACAAGCATTTATGCAGTTAATCAACTTGGGTAATATATATCCAAAGAAAATTGCATTCAAGGAAAAGTAAAATGACGCGAGGAATTATTGCTATTTTTAATCACGATAAGAAATAAGAAATATGAGGTAACGATGACCGATCTCTCCGTGACAAGATAATTGCTCTAAAAATCTATCGTTCCACTAAGCGCGGACTGTCATGCGGAAAAAGCGTGATTCGCCACGAAGGACTACGTTAGAACCGTTAAAGCAGAAGTTATTACGTTCCTGGGTTCGTTTCGACGAGTACGAGGTGGCTAAATTACGGTTTCTACGAGAAGCAGATGAACGGTAACGCCTCCGTGAGTATTCCGTCTGACAAGGAACGACGAAGGATCGAGTGATGTTTCTGCTAGCGGAAAAAGGATAGTTCTATCCTGGACACAGTTGTTCGCAACGGTACCTAATATAGGCAATGCAAGATTTCTACGAGATATCTCGGTATTCCTTTTTTCTCTTCTACTTTTGAATAATCTCTGTATTAACCTGCGTCTATCTAGATTTGGGTTAGCTTTGACTTGAATCATCTTCATAAAAATATGAATATTCACGGTCTATTTGTACTGCTGCGTTAGATCGAAATTGCCTTACGATTTTCTTTTGAATTTTCTTAGATAAGCATTCCTTACCGTGTGTAATGTGATTTGTGTCACCGTGGTCCAAGTCCATTTTCCAAAAGAAATCAAGCTAGCTGTTTTAATATTTACGTTTCTACGTTGTCATCATTTTTAAACAAGTCGTGACTAATATATTTAAAATCACTAAGATTTTGCAAACAGAAAATTAGCTGATCAATGGAATGATAAGAATTTTTAGTTTGAAAGTAGCTCAAGTCCCATTTCTAGCCATCAGAAACGTGTTAGTTTCTAAGCAATGTTTATCATACTAATTAGAATGAAACACAAAAACATTGTACTGCCATGTTGTCAGCTACCAGTATTTTTAAATTTATTAAAACACAAACCATCAAATGTCTCGATTTAAAAATAAATGGACTTGGACCACTTTCAAAATAAACGGCTCACATATATTAGATTATTTCGAAAGATATTTTCGTTTTATCGATGAATAATGCATGCGCAATATTTTATGTTTTACATCACGTTATTGAATTATTTATAATCGATTCTGATCTATTACCTTCCTCCATCTCTCTGAAAATCTCATAATACCACCTTTCCAAAATTTCTGCGATGAGCTAGCAAAATACCGTTCCAAATGCATTTTTATGCCGCGAGATACATTATCGAGCCGAATCCTTTATCACGGAAGAAATTTTTTAATGACAGAAACAGACAGCAACCGGACGAATATTCTCTTTCATTCTTCATACTTTTCATAGTATTAGTATATTGCATTGGCGCCACGGTATACTAGAATGGAGACTTCAATGCTCGTAGTATGCAACACATTGACTCGCTATGATAATTTCTAGGTTATACGATCGATTAGATAATGTTTAATAGCTCGTACGAGTTACGGATGAGTAAATATCAGATTGTTGCAATTGAAACGGACAGTTTCACGAGCGTGTGATGTTATTCATAATTTGGCAATTGAAAGAACTGTTAAGTAACATTCGATGTTGATTGAATGATTTAAAAACTTCGTGTTTTGTCGTAAAAGGATGAATTACGTATTAAAACAAATAAAGTTTCAAATTCCAAGTTTAAACAAGTTGTAGTAGTCTATTACTAATAAGATATATATGAAAAAGTTAGATTAGACACGAACCATTGAAAATGGAATGAGAAGTGGTTGACAATGAAGCATCTAAAGATTTTGACTTTAATAATTGTAACATTGCGTTTCATAGTGATCAAAATACATCAACACGATCAACACTAAGAGATACGTATAAACATTAAAACTTTTATCAAAGTTTTGGTCATTTCGTACGCGATGATTTAATGCATAAGCAGTTGGGATCTAAAATCGAAATTATTGAAGCGATAAACAAACTATATGGTTTTTCTATACATTTACGGGAAATTTGAAATTGCGAGTATATACGTAAAATATCGAAATAATATTATTCTCAAAATACTATAGTCTAATGACAAGTAAAAAATAATTTGACGAAGTGGGATAGGTATTTGTGTAAGTTTTAAAAAGGATCGAAATTAATTACTGATCCAGGATACAACGATGCTTTGAAATATCACGTAATCGTGCAATTATGTGAACCGTTTTAACAAGAGTCAAGGTCTCTCGACAAGGGGAAATTAATTATTCCAGTCGAACAGACGAGAATTAACATTATTTGCTAATTAATTTGCATCAGATCCGTTAGCATAATGGCTTCGATCCGCTTAAGAATATCTCGGTCTGATTTGACTGGCATTCGTGTCCCACTTTGTCGTTTTTGAAAATAAAATTAGTGGTACCGGTAAGTAGAAAAGTGATGTTTCGTGTTCAGAATCCGTGACAATTATATGCTATTAGGTATCCAAACGAATCTATCGAACTGTAACAATTAATAGCGTGGCTTGAGAACTGTGTACATAACAAAATAATTTGAAGTAAATGATATTTAATTAATAGAAATTTGCTTTCGGTTACGTGGAAAAAGAAATTAATAGGATCGAAATATGATCTTGATACCGTTTCGTGCATGGATCCGTTCTCCAGGAATTCAGCCGTAAGTTGATAATTTACAACAATCTCCATTCCTTGCCAAGGTTGCTCGCTCGTCGAATGTTTTTTTTACGCGGTGTACAGCATCGGTAACAAGTGCAGCTGCCGATGTGGAAAGAAAGGACCTCGGTTCAGCGAGCACAGCGGAAACTGTCACCGCTCGTTCATGCGAAATCCATTTGCCGCAAGTGTAACCGTTTCACTTTTATGAATTATCAGCGATCGACCGAGATTCGTTGTTGCCTCGCATTTATATACAAGTGCAGCTGCCGATTCGATTTTCAATCCTTCGCTGGAACGCAACAGAAAAATATGACGGATTTCGTAACGGAGGAACAAGAAATTTGTTCCTATCGTAGCAAGAACTAAACTATTTTTGTTGAACTGCTTCTAGTTTCACTGATTAATAATAATTTCATTGATTAAAAAGTTCTGCTCACTTCGAAACTATAATAAGTTACTGTAATATTGATATAATATAATACAATATAATACACAATACGGATACTAATAAAAAAACTATAATATAATATAATAGGATTTTAATTTAAGTTAAATCTTGATTGATTGTTAAAAGGAAATTGGGCGAATTGGCAGTCAATATTAGTAACAATTGACAAATTTTTAAGAACGGAGGCTAAACGAGAAAATTGTTTTCCTTCCTTCCTTCTCAACCTGTTTTTCCAATTTATACTACGTATGCACTGTATATTATTTTAATTATTTACATCCAATTATCTAGGTATACACGCTTTAGAAATTTTATTTACTGTTAAAGAAATGCGTTGGTTTCGCGGCCACGCCGAGGCGCCACGACTTTTAAGCTTAAGTCCTCTTCAAGTTGACGAAGACCTTGACGGAGCGTCTTACCACTTTCATGCCGCGTCTCAGTACAGAGGTAAGAATCGCGTGAGAAACCACCGATACAATTACCACACACTGCCAAGACCAGGATGCGTCGTGAACTTTCGTAACGCGAATTACAATCACTCTGAAGTTAATTAAATGATTGCATCTCGAAATCGAACGTAACTTTCAACCAATACCGTCACCGTGTATTCCTCTCGCTTCGCTTTAGACTTGGAAGGATGTACAAATTTTTAATCAACAAATCGTCGAAATAACTATTAAAATGTGTAGGAGATCGAGCTAGACTACCAGATTGCGGATTTTCATGGATTTTAACATTTTTGAAAGAAATCGAACCTGAATAAAGATTTCTCTCATCCATTTTTTTTTTTTTTTTTATCGTATGTACCATGATAAATATTCCACTTTCGATGTTTTATATATTTCTACGTGCCGCGTGCAATGCGTGCAAGTTTCTCACAAACGAATGAACATGACTAGTTACAAAGTATTTGTCGAGTAACGAATAAATGTACGAATGACGCACGAATAATTTAACTCTCGTGCACGTCTCCGTCGATGATACTTTGCGTGTCGTTTCATTAAAACCGCTTTCGAAAGCGAAGAAACTTTGCATAGTCTGGCTATCATCGTGAGAGTCTGTTTTTGCGAAGCCAACTTACGGTCGACTACGAAAGAGGAGAGATTTACCTCGTTCGCCACGATGAACTCAGCAACCTCACGCTCGACGCGCTGCAAAACGCGCGAACATGCCTAATAACCCGACATTGTATGAAAATATTCGTCGCACAGAAGTTGGAAATTGCGACTGCGAGTCTTGCGAATCCTGCGTTGCCACAGTTGGAAGTGTATAGTTTGTCGCTCGAAGGGTTTTGAAATAAATCGGTACGGTACTTTCAGCGATGGAGATTTGTCACGTGTCAACACGATAGATAAGACTTCCTTTATTCAGTGCGTATGAGGCAAAAAAATAATCTCGCTTTTGATAATAATTCTAACTTATCGTTTGACTGTATCACGAAAGTGTGTCGCAACAATTAAAAATATTTCGACGACTTAATTTTTAGAATCTCTTAAATGACTAAATTAAATTTAACATTAAATTTAAGAATGTAAATATTAATGTTTAAACTTAAATTTAACATTCTTCAAATTCTAAATACTACTATAAATCGAGGTTCTAGGTATTATGGTACAGTCGAAAAAAAATGTCATCTGAAAAATTCCAAAATTAATTAACTGTTCACTTTTTATGTCGAGCACAATTGTCGATGTATTACATTTAAAATTCAACTTATCGTTAATTCTAAATCTTCCTCGAGTCGTTTGGAATCAATGACACGTCGCAAATTTACAATGGCAATTTGAAATAGCATTGTCTCTTCAAAATTTGAACTTCAAGCACGCTCTTCTATTACTTGTGCGTCGATCCAACGCAGAGATTGCAAAGACCTCAAGCAAGAATGCAGGCAATTGCGAAATAATGACGAGATTAGTAGATAAGCGCATTCTTTCGCGTAAAAGCAGTAAGGCTGTCAATCTCGGTGTGCACTTACGTAACTGACAAACGAACGTCATTACCGGAAAACCACAGTGTTAGTTAACGTGCCCGTTTTCTGCGAACGGACTGTGACAACATCATTGTGGTTTTCGGCGGTGATGCACGGTCAACTTGTTATCGTTCCAGCGGTCTCGTTAATTTTTGCAACCGAACGCTGTCACGATACAGGACTTTCTACAGAATCGAGGCGACCTTCCTCTGCTCGATTGTAAGAAAGGAAACGGCTGTATTTTGCCAAGTCAGTCTCGTGCGTTAGATAAAAACCGCGTGGCATTACTGGCCGACATCGGCTCCGCGACGTTACGTAGACGTTAACGGGTTTCCTCGTGGTAAAAACGACAGGTGGTTAAAGATTTCGTAACGCCGCGTTGTCTGCTGGCGGGGGGAAACTGCAAATCATTTAAATCGGCCGCCGTCGAGAAAATACCGGAAAAATCTCGCGGCACGAAGTCACGGTTTTCGAATCTTACGTAATGCATTATTACAGTCAGTCAGGCCTGTACTGTCACTTAAAGGTATGCGGATGTACTTTCTTCATTCTTTGCGTGTCTGTTTGAAAAGAAGATACGAAATCATTGATAAATCGGAACGAATTTCGTGTATCCTAGTTTCTGCCGTATCAGAGAATACATTATTAAATGTTTCACCTCGACTTCTTCGCATCCACCGAATCAAATCGAGTGACATAAATTATTTTTAGTTTATTTGTCAATATTTAGTTTAGTTCATTTGTCGATTATTATACAGTCGTGACGATACAAATAGAATATAATAGAAAGGACGAAAATAAAATAATTCGACTAATTTTGCAGGTATTTTTGCAACGAGTGAAGCAATAAAACGACAAAATAAAAAGTCTGCAGAACGTGATATATGTAAATTAAGATTATGTAAATTTCAAGTTTCTGTTTTCTAAATTAGATTCCAGTTTCTTAACTATATTTATGTAAGTACGTGAATTTACATAAAGATCCATGATTTATAGCTAGATTACATTTTTCTGTATTTCCATGTATATCTAGGATTTCAACTTTGTACGAGAAGAAGTCATGTTTAATAGTTTTTTTTTTTTAATCAAGTCGTTGCTCGTATTGCGAGTGAAATCGTTGCTCTTTCCATTTCTGGCTGTTCGTCGTGTTACGTTTACCGCAAAATTGATGTTTTCTTTCTTTCCTTGCGAAACGCTTTCTTCAATCGCCGTCGAACAACTCGAGGGCCTATTCGCCGTGCAACTCTTAACTCCGCTCTCTATTATTATCGTCGATACTCGAGAAATATAGATATCGAGTGAAGCCTGTAGTACTTCCTGCAATTCGCTAAACTTATACACTCTGGCATCTTTCGTTCTAGACAGAAAAATTTACCGGCTCCGAGCATCCGTGCAATTTAATTTATATCACGAAATT
>KQ435794.1:10349360-10361438 GCA_001276565.1 Melipona quadrifasciata | reverse complement strand
CATTGACTAACTAGGATAGATCTGATAGATCTAGCACCTTACGGGGTTTCGTGGCCGGGGATCTGAAAAACCGACAGAGTAAAAAATCACTGGCTTTTTAGCGCACTCTGCGTTTAAAAAACGGTGAACTAGGAAACTACATCAAGTGAAACAATTGCGGATGGTCAAGTAACGAATGCGCCAGGAATATGACTTTTTAAACCCATTACAGTGTTAAATTTTCAAAATTTGCAAACCAAAATTCGAAAAATTTGAAATTCTGCCTTGTTTTCAAACATTGGTCTCTTTATTTTGGTTTCCAATTTGATTTTGTTTTGAAAAATTTACTTATCAACTAATTGTTCCTACAGTTCAGTTGAGATCGTGAAATAATGAAAGAAAGGAAATTTGCACTATCTAAGCTGAGCTGTTGGTTGCGTAATTCTTAGCTTGATATCGTTAACACTAGAGTTTGTAAAACGATATCAATTACCAAGACCCACCACGTGGAGGTGACTACGCACGGGTCTCATTGTAGTGTATTGTAAAACAGTTTTATACATTTATCACGCGGGACACGATTTAGACTTGTATTCAATTTAGATAATTGGTTAGAAAGAGGAAAGATATTCGCTTGGTTGTTCCACTGACTAATTTCTGATATTGAATAAATATTCCTGCTTGGCAAGTAATGGTAGAGACTAAATTTTTTTCCTAATAATAGTGAAAGTATCTAATGATATTTGTGTAATAATAGTATTGTTAGGCTAATATTACAAATGTACATGCTGCAATGTAACTTATATTACAGTAATTACTGAAGAATGTTAACTATTAGGGTGTCTCACAAGTTTCTTCCCTTTTTTTAATGCGAAATGAATACACGATATTTTTTGTTTAAGATGGATTTATTACGTTATATATGAACCGTTCTGTTCCATAATCTTCTTCCATCTCTCAGGAAGCCTCATTATGCCCTCTTTCCAAAATTGTTTAAGTTTACTCTTGTAAAATATTCATCTAGGTGCGTTTTTATTTCGCTTATGGATTTGAAAGATTTACCACGGAGAGAATTTTTTGAGGAGAGGAACAAGTAGTAATCGGATGGAGCAAGGTCTGGGGAGTATGGAGGATGAGGTAGAACGTCCCAATCAAACTGTAATAATTTTTGCCTTACGGCTAACGCAACATGCGGTCTTGCGTTGTCGTGATGGAAAACGACGCCTCGTCGGTTCGCCAATTCTGGCCGTTTTTCTGCTACTGGCTGCTTTCAATTGATCCAGTTGATTGTAATATTTGTCAGCATTGATCGTATCATCTTGGGGAAGGAGCTCGTAGTACGCTACACCTTTCCAGTCCCACCAAATGCACAGAAGAACCTTCTTCGGATGAAGTCCAGGCTTCGCAACAGTTGAAGGTCTATTTTCCTTGGACCAAGTGCGTTTTCGATGCACATTTTGGTATAAAATCCAAGTCTCGTCTCCAGTGACAAGCCTCTTTAAGAAAGGATCCCTTTCATTCGCTGGAGAAGCAAATCGCACGTAGAGACGCGGTTCATGAGGCCGGTCTCCGTCAATAGGTGTGGAACCCAAACTTCATATCGATTCGCATATCCTATCTTGATTAAATGCTTATGTACCGTTTTCTTGGGAATATTAGTGGCATCCACTATCTCACGCACACTATATCGTGGATTTTCAGTGAGCACAGTCTTGATAATGTCCGTATCAGTCGTTGCTGGGCAGTCGAGCGGCCGCTGCGGTCTTCATCTTTCAACTCGAAATTGTCAGCTCTAAATTTCTTAAACCAATTGTGGACGGTCCTAATAGTGGTAGTACCACTCCCGTAAACGGTGAAAATCTCGTCTGCAGTGTCCTTTGCACTATTGCCTTTTTTAAAGCAATGAAGCATAACATGCCGCAAATGCATCTTTCGGCTCTCGATATTGAACGGTGCAGAAAAAATTTTAAAAGAGACTGTCACCAACGAAACGTACTTTGAAAGAGCTCTGGGACGACTGAAACCGATGCCATGAACGGCTAAGAGATAAGCCTACATGTTTATATAAACACAGCCACTTAGAGTCACTCATAGCGTGGCGCGGAAGAAACTTATGGGACAACCTAATATCTGTAAAGTATCTCGTAATTGTACTCGTATTGAGTTCAAATAATGATGATCAAGTATCAACCCAGCACCAAAGAAACGAAACCATGCAACTTACTGATGGTTGAAGTCAGAATTGTAGACTAAGGTATGGTTGCGTTGGATTTGATTATGTTCGATGCGTCCAAACTTCTTCGATACATCTGATGATGCCTCTGCTTCTCAAACTCTCTTCAGGAAATATGCATTTGACAATCTCACTGCAATCTTGCAGTTCACAATCTCACTTTTAAATGTCACTTTTGACACTTTTATCACATTCATTTTCAACATTAATTGACAGTCTTTAAATATTAGATAATGTTTGAACAATTAGAATATTCAGAAATATTATTTAGAAATTCACTTTGAGAGTTTAGTCGATGTGCACACGATAAAGGTTCAACTTGTAATTACAATTTTTCTGCTCATCCTTCAGGTACAGACAGTGGTGCACAGTAGGTGATATTCTTTGTCAATATTTCCAAAAATACTTTTTCTATTCAGTAATCAGTAATTTTACAGTTTTATTATTTCATAGCCTCCATTAATTTAAGGCAACAATAACTACTGTAATTTCTATATTTTTTACAAAGTGAAACTAGGATTAGTTTTTAATTTATAATTCTGTTGAGATATACTAAATGCTAATTTATATGTCTGTGACATATAATGCTAATTTATGTAGATAGAATTTGCAAGAAATATAGAAATTACAGTATTTATTGTTTATTTTATTCATTGTAAAAAGTACCTTAGAAATGCGCTATTTTTTACCTTATTTATTGTTTACAGTATTTATTAGTGGTATAAAAATTAATGTCACAAAACAAAAATCTAAAAGTCATAAATTTATCAATTACCAATTATTACTAATTGAGATCATTAGGGGAACATGAGATCTTGGAACCCACATCCACAACTACCATGTTAACAATTGTTATTCGATAGCGTAAATTGGTCGAGGAAAATTGTAAAAAGACGGAGCACTAAGTTGGTGCACCGTTGGCCCTTGTCGAAATTATTCCTGGATTCATTTGTAAAAAATTCGTCACTTCCGACCATTCATCCTTCGCTTCCTCAGCCAGCTCCGTTCCTTTCAATTCGCGCGACTATTTTTACTATCACTCGAGCAGAGTGCTCACGTGTGCTGCTCACACGGGATGTCCTGTCTTCCGCGCGACGTCTTAGGCCTGCGTCGAAACTCATATAGTGTCACGCTTCGCAGAAGGCGAATCATTTTCGTCGTGACTGTCACAGTCGAACGAGGTTTCGACTCGCAACGCGCGTCGCGCGCGTTTTCTCCTCGCCGATCGTTCCCTCAAAAGGATGACTAACGTCTGCTGCGATAGTCTGTTGTACGTCGACGATTCGAAAAAGATCGTCGACATTCAGCAATTTTTCAAATGTAATTTCCATTGTCGTTTAATCGGACTTTTTCTTATCGAATGAGTTTTTATGCTCTTTTGTTTCGACGTTAGTCTTTGAAGTGAGCGGGAGTTATCTTTGTGACTGGGTTAATAAGTGATTCTTTACAGTGTGAAATGTGGCTTTATGTTTAAAGTGAACTGTGGATTTTTATGGTTTTATAGGAAAATATACTTTGTGTAGTTTCTATTCTTTTCAGTATGAAATACTGTTTAGTACCACATTTAATACTATTTAAATTATATTCCTTTCTAGTGCCACATTTAATAGAATTTGATCATATTCTCAAAAATTCGCAATCTAATTATGAAGTGTTACAGTGTTTTTTGTAACATTTAATACTAAATTACTATTGCTACATTAAATACTAAAATACATAAAATAAAAGTTTTCTATTTATTTAATTATATTCTTATAAAAATTTGCATAAAAATCCGCAGTCTAGTTACAAGCTCTTTGAATAAGATTATTTTTATAGCGCTTAAATTAGCATTTTCCAAGAAACAACCTTACATTGGTCTAGCATTAAGTTGTATTTCTATGATACTTTTACACGTTCCAAGTAATTTACTCTGTTTTCTGATGAAAAGAACAAGAAAAATTGCCAATTGGATATTATGTTTTCACGGATTTCTTTTATCTAGTGAATGCGTCATACTGGTTTAACTGCTTGATTTCTTAACGTCTCGAATACGACAATTATAGATATTTTAAGCAGCCTGTACATTCATCGTTCAAAGTGTTAAGATGAGGATTTTTAAAGAAACGTCAGACTGGTAGTGATGAAATCGAGGTGCAAATAACACTGACAAACATTTCAGTGGACGTTATGAATATAGCGAAGCGTGATTATAGCACACTTGCGACGCAAGTGACACCAGAAAAAGACAAGCGAAAACCTGTTTTTCAATGTAACTACAATTTAATTTGTTAATCTTTGCGAAGAGGAAGCGACATACGCTCGTTGAAGATGCATTTATAATCTAGAATTCGAAACAAATGAAAAACCAGCTAAATAGTATGATAATAGAAAATAATGTTAATAATGAATTATAGTAATGTACTATATTACTATATAGTAATTATAGTAATTATATAATATCAGTTTCTCTCTAAATTATGAGAAAGACACGCACTCTTGCAACATTTTCGATTACAGCGTTTTTTCCAAATTGTGTCACTTTCATCGTTCAAGAATTCTGAACAACTTTATCTGAAGACACTTTCGAAATAAAGAATCCATAATTTTGTTTCCAGGCATCAATAAATAATCGAAACATTCATATTCATAAATTGAATAATTCATAACTCTCCACTTTGACTTTCAATTTTTAATATTCGTAAACTGTGTGATTTATGATTGTTAATTAGAAACATTTTTTTATATTCAGAAATCGAACTATCGACTATCAATTAGGAACACGGTTCGAATTCGTGAATTCATAATTTTTAATTTCAGAATGTTAATTCCGAATGCTTGTTGATTTAAACAATGTTTTGTACATTTGTAAATTGAGCAACAACTTGTTGTTAACTCGAGGTACATTTGATATTCGTAAATCGAGTGTTTTCGTAATTCTTAATCGAGTCTGCGTTCGTAGATTTGTCTCCGGTGCGATGGGCTCGCCGGAAGTCGTCGAGCTCCGAGTCGGAGCGCAACTGCTACAACGTGCAGACGTCGCAAGTGACCACCGAGCGGAGTCCCACGAAGAAGAACAAGAAACGAATCCAAAAGGAGAGGCGGGTCTGCGAGAAACGGAACCCGCTTCTGGATCGCGTGAAAAACACGCGGCTGAGCTTCTTCAAGGACCGCGACTCGGACAACGAGGGCAAGGAGGATGACGAGGATCCGGACAAGCCGCAGTTCCGCTCCATGTGCGAGTTGAACCAACGTGGCCTGATGAGAAACGAGTTTCGCAGGTCCGTCTGCGAGTCGGACTTGAAGGAGATCATCGAGGAAGAGAAGATCCAAGCGAAGAGGAAACGACGTTCGAAGTCGCAAAGCAGGCTGCCTCGTCGAAGGCTGCCTCAGCAGCAAGAGGAACGTTTCTCTTTCCTAGGTTTCCGGCCATCCGCTGGCCAAACAGCGGCGGACTTGCCCAAGAACGTGATCGAGGAGGCCATTGATCAGCAGAATCGCAAGTGGCGAAAGGGCAGGGAGTTCGTTCAGGATCATCAGACGCCTAGACGATCGATGGATCACGTTCGGCAAGGTATCGCCAGCACCGAGGAGCCAGCTTTCAAAGACGGTTCCCAGTTCGACAGCATAACACCGTCCAGCTGTTTGGCCGCAAAGTTCCGAGCGATGCAGGACAGATACTTGAAGAGTTCCACCAGCAAGATAATAGCGAAGATCTACAAGAAGGAGGGCAAGGACAGGGAGAGGCGGAGACTGAGAAGCTTCTCGTACGGTGCTTTGCCGGGCCTCGAGGAGCTCCGAACGAATCCCCTTTACGAGGAACAGGACCAAGATGACAACGACTCTGGCATCCTGGACAACGACTCCGCGACCAGCTCTCTGCTCGACGACAGATGCAGCAGCGGCGCGTCTGGCTTGTTGAACGGCCCCAACGACTCGTCCCTGAACTGTCCGCCCCAGTTACCACCGAGGAAACCTTCCTCGTCCGTTGCCGACGTGGAAAGAACCGCGAGATTGTTCTCCAGCCTGGACATCTACTGTAGCAGAAACGAGGGCAGAGGATGCAGGAGGAACGCGTTCAGATTGAACGCCCTCGACGATTCCTCGAGTCGTATCTGTCAAGCGGCGAACAACAAGCTGATAGATCGACAGGATCGCGGTGGTTCCAAGTCTGGCGAGGAGAAGGAGGCTGTTATCGCGAGGTTGGACGACAAAGGTTCGCTGGGATCGGAGAGCCATCATCAGGGTGGTAGGCTTCCAGTGATTAGGAGCAGACCGTACACCACGGAGACTATGGTCGTGAAACTTCCCAGGAAGAGTTCCGACCAGTGTCTGGGTATTTTCATCGCGAAAACGGCAGAATCCAGCCCTGGTTATTTGGTGGCTCACGTGGTGCCCAATGGTCTGGCCGATAAGGAGGGAACCTTGAGGATAGGCGACGAGATTCTGATAGTTAACGGCAAGAGACTGCGAGGGCTGAGCATGGCCGAGGCTAGGAAGATCCTTGGAAGCGGGAATGCGCCTGGCGACGTGGACATCGTCGTCTCGAGATACACCGCCGTCGACCAATCTTCGCCGAAGAAGCTGACGGAGAGCAGCGTGGACTACGAGAACGTTCACGTGGAGAATGGCCACGGTGTTTTAATGGAGAATTCGCCCGGCACGCACTTCAGGAAGCATCAGACGAAGCTTCATCAGAGAGACAGGAAGAACGAGTGCAACAGGTCCACTTCCTCGGACAAGGCGATCGCCAACGTGGACAATAGCGGGCCGCAGAGCGTTTCGAATTTCTGCACGCTGCCAAGGAGGCCCAGGAACACCGTCTCGACGTTCCTGACGGTGGTGTTTCAGAAAGGTCCTGGGAAGAAGTCGCTGGGATTCACTATCGTCGGCGGAAGCGACAGTCCCAAGGGAAGCATCGGTGAGTGAGCATTGGATTTTCATTTTTATTTTATTTCGATACTTGGCGGATTACTTTATCATTCTCTTAGCAATGAATTAACTCTTTGCGTGTAGTTGCAACGTGCTACGATGATGCAAGGTTTAAGTTAGGTCTACGATAAGGGGAATGATACGAGATGAAAATGCATGCTTAGGTTTCTACCAAGTTCTTCCTTTTTTTTTTTTATCTTGTTTCTATTTGCCAGAGTCGCGTCAACAAAAAAAATCACGTAAAATTGTAATTAAACTGCATAAATTATAATCCAACAGTGTTGAGTTGATACTAGAAGTGAACTAAATTTGTACCATTTTTACATAAAGTAAGAAAGCAAACGCAAAGAATTCGGTTGTATCCAAGTGATTGAAAGAGATGTCTAGTATGTAGTTAGCTGTGACATACAATTATTGTATTTTTATGTTACCATTTGTGTTTCTATGTATCATATATATATTTACCATCTATAAAAGAGTATATTTACATCATTTTCTAGTTTGCGTAGATTAATCTTAGAAATAATCAACTAGATAATATATAGCATTGTTTATTAGAAGATTAACAGTAACAGGGTTTATTTTCAGATAGATGATCAATATCCGTATACTAAATTTGGTATACTAATATGTAAATGTATTAAATATTAATGTAAATTCATGCTACTGTAACATTAACTTTAAGGCTATTATAATTAACTATAATTGCTACTGTATAATTCGAATGTAGTAAAAATGGTTAACAACTGTTATCTATTATGCAAGGCAACGTCGTTACTATTCGTTGTGTAATGCTAATTGAATTATACTAAGTAAATTATAAGTGACGTTTAATCAACTTGAAAATAATGGACGAAACATTGTCTATCTTGATACTCCAACACAATCCGAAGCAGCTACATTGAGAGTACAATTGCTTCGTTTCAATATCTTTAAATATTAACAATTACAAACAGTCGTTCAGTTACAAAGCGTTATAAAATCTGCTCTAGGTTTTCAGTACGATTTTGTAGTAATTAGTTTACTTGACGAAGACGCTTTGAACTTCTAACTTTGGAATTAACCATTAACCACGTTAGAATAATAGCTAAACAATGTCGTTGTGAACGTGTTGTCAAGAAATTTCCAAACTTCAACGTTTTCATCGTTCCTTAAAATTTTCATTCTCGAGGGAAGCTTCCAACGTTAACCAGAACGATTCGTATCGATCTAAAGATAAAAGTTTAAGAAACTTAGCGATTAGGCGTTTTTTTTTTTTTAAATATTCTCGAAAATCTAACACTCCCTGCGTTCTTTCAATATTTAGAAACGAAATAACTTCATAAATCTCTAAATGTTAACGTTGTCGTATCGCATTCGATACGACTTGCTAAAATCTTCGCAACGCGTCTCAAACTTTCAACGCGAGATAGAAACATTTGAACAACTGTGAACATCGAAGTTTTCTCAACGTTAATGAAGTGCTTTCAACTTTCAATAAAATTCGTTCACCCTGATCCTCTTGCCAGCGCGAATTAAGGTTTCAAATGAGGAAGAACCACGTATATCAAATATTTTCTTAAATTTTAATGTATTATTTTGAGTTTTACTTTCTGATAGAGTAATAGGTACGAATTCTCCCTTTTTCACACAAAACGCTAAAATATAACGATATTTAATTAGTTCAAATTAATTTTTATCACAAACAGAAGGGATTTGTATCTCCAATTTTGTCGAACCTTGCGAAAAGAACTTACTGTCAATAATATTGTGTAATCTCACGACAAGAAAGATATTATTTCGACGAAGATTGGGTACTTGGGAAATCCTGAATTTTGATTACTTCAAATTTTACTTGTGAAATATTTTGCACGAATTCTTTGTAAAGTCGTTGCTTGAGAAATTTTAATCAATTACTTCGAATTTTTCTTAAGAATTTATATTAATTTTCGATACAACGTATAGTACATGTGAGAAGTAAAAAAATAATAGATACAACATGATCTGCACCCTTATCGCTGTTGAACCTCTTCAATTTTTACAGAAGTAGAAAAACTAGGTACTTCGAAAGATATTTCGAAGCCTCGCGAGAAACGTACGTGTCGACGGACATTCAAAAAACTTTCAACTGTTTTAAAATTCGCTGAAAAAAATTATGTTAATCTCGTTTTTTTTAAACAACGTTGGCTTGATATTTCGCCTACGTCACGTATGAAAAGTAAAACAATAGACTAACGGTAATCTCTATAAAACTATAAATAAGAAAGGACAAAGATCCCCTTCGAATCTTTTTAACCCTTAGATTGCAGATTTTTGTGCGTTTATACTGCTATCTACGACATTGCGCAGAACCGACTGTCCTTTCAGTTACATGTCCAAAGCTACGAATTTGCACAAAAATCCGCAATCTGTTAATTAATGTCTCATTCTCCGGGAAAAACTCAGCGCTGAAAGGAAAATAAAAAGATACAAATCTCGCGAGAAAATTGTTCCGACGAAGAAACGCTCGTCGCCAATCTGCTTGTTCAAAGGAGGCTGTTTCTCGCGAAATTTTATTCGATCGCGAAACGCTCCTCCCTCGCTCGGGGGGGCGCGTGTTCGAAAAGCGTTAAAATAGGCGACGGATCAGGAGTCGCTGCCTAGGAACACTGATGATCTCCTGGCACAACGCTCGCTCGGCCGATGTCGAGGCATTGCCTCCGCGTGCGATCTCGAGTTTTACGAGCAGATGGAACTTGTGGATCAGGAATATATCCGGCTCCTTGGCGTATATTCGTGTAAAATCGACCACGTATGTACACGGTGGTTTATATTTTCGCTTCTCGAACGACGAGGAACAATCACGAGCCAGTTGAAAGTCCTAGGCATTTTAGATCGAGTGTTCTTCTTTTATTGTTATTATTATTATTGTTATTGTTATCATTATCATTATTTTTTTAATTAATACGCTTCACTAATCGTAGGTGAAAATTAGGAGATCGATAGCGGTTCGAATTTTCATGCTTCGCTTTACTGTTCAAAAGTTTTAAATGGATAAAAAAACCAATTATCCTCGCAAAATACACATTCATCATTAAAAATCTATAGCGATAGAAGCGAATGAAATTCGTAGAGACATCTGTACAATTTTCACGAGAGGGAATAATGCACCAACGCTCGAATCAAGTTCAGTTCAGGGACCAAATCTTTGATCATTTTTACAATTTTGAGCAAGTTTCGGCCCTCGCAGAGATAAGATACACAAATAAGAATGTTGAATTTGCCTAAATGTTTACTATGAATCATATAAAAGTGCCGTTACATTTTGTCGCATTAACAGTAATCGAGTTTTCGTGTTCGTTCGTAATTTGCCTATTGTCTGCGGGTAAATAATTCAACGCCATGCGCTTTAGTAGCGTTTCCATCGCTATTCACATTTTTGTAACATCGTTGTATTAACGTGCAATATTTTTGCCGCAGGTATCTTTATAAAATCGGTATTGCCGGGAGGGCAAGCCGCGGAAGATGGCCGTTTGCGCGCAGGTGACGAGATATTGGCAGTGAATGGCCACGTCTGTCACGACTTGACCCACAGAAAAGCCGTTCAGCTATTTCGTAACACCAAAACTGGACCGGTTGCCTTACATCTTTGCAGACGCGTTAAAAACAAGGAACTACAGTGAGTATGACAGTGCTTGCACTGTTGCGCACAGCTTCGTACGATTATATGTCAGATGTCCTCCAGTGCAAATGCATTATTGATAGATTCATTATTAACGTTAATGCATCAATACTAACATGTATTATTATTAATTGATTGATCGTACAAAAAGAAAAAGGAAATTGATGATAAAGTTAACGGACACAGATATTTCTGCCTTTACAGTTATGCTGATTGTGTAAAAATGGGTTCGATAATTTTTCGTAATTTGTTTCAAGGTTTAATTACAATTAAATTCTAATACCAAGAAAATGCATGATTTTTCAATTCTTCCGCATCCGTGAACAAGAAATATCTTATGTCAGTGACTCACGAAAATATACACGTGTATTTTATAGAATACATGTATGTGTTACATGGAATATTTTGAAATTTCTGAAAAGGGACTGTAATTATATTGGCAGAATTTGAAACTAATTTCGTGACGTATACAGAAGTTACAAGATATTTATTGCAAACGTGTATCTAATAAAATATTAATACACAGCATGAATAGCCAGTCTAATCTATTGAATGTCATAGTTAGTTTACCAATATGTTTAAACACTCTTTTGTAATCTCTGGGAAACATATGTTTATAAATATTTTGCAATTTCTATGTATACCTTCAAACGTGTTTCAAACTTGACCAATATAATCATGGTAGTTGGGCCTCGCCAGAATGTTAATGAAATTCCGAAATGTTTCATGTGATGCACATAATCTATTCATAAATATTCCTATCAAGCGTTCGGATATTTTCGTGAGCAATTCGTAACACTTTAACTTTTTTCCCTCGTGAGTTTTCAAAATACTGTCTTCCTTTTATAAATATATACATTTTCTCGCGAAATGTCGCCGAGAAATATGAAATATTTTTATCATGTAGCGATAACGACCGAGCCTAGATTCTCCCACAATCAGCACGATGTACATATTAATTCCTCAATCGTCGAAAATGTAGTACACACTTCGGGACTGAAAAATGGCATTCCAAATATAAATTCTCGACGTCTCGAAATCTTTTTCAGGGCAACGAAGGCTAAGTCGTGCGCAGACCTTTTGCTCGTCGACGCATGAAGGGAAGCTGTACGAGATGAGATTGTAAAAAAACGAGAACGAGACACATCCGCGACCGCTGTAAAAACGAACTCGGTATCTGTACATATTTGTAAATTTGTAAAGTATCTTGGAAATAAAGTTATTATTTAATAATCGTTGAGAAATTACTTCGTCGATCGTTGTACACTGTGTATTTACGCAAAACACATCCTCAAGCACCTTAAAATTACGACCT
>KQ435794.1:10327313-10344513 GCA_001276565.1 Melipona quadrifasciata | reverse complement strand
GAACTCGTTGAACTACTTTGTCTTACCTTGGAACAGCGACTTGGAGACGTCAGCCTGGCCACCGGGAAAAACCCTCCTCACGAAGATGCCCATTTCACCGCGAGGGCTGTCCCTGCCGCCGACCACGCTGAAACCGAGGCTAGGCTTGCCGTAACCCTTCTCGAACTTGGCGATATGCCTGGTCAAGTAATGCTGCGGTTCCGTCGCCGATTCCAAGTTGCTTTCCGCGGCCTTTCGCTCCTTCGACATGCAGGAGAGCGGCAGAAAGTCTGGCCTCTTCGTCGATTGAACGCCCTCGTCCATGCTGGGTTTCTTCGTCGATGTTTCGTCCGACTGCGACCCAACGGTCTGCTTGGCTTCGTTGTCGATCAACGACAGATCGGAGAGGTTCTTCGCGTTCTCCAGGTACTCGTATTCGCCGGGCAAGGTCGGCGGGCTGACGTACACCTGCGGCACCGTCTCCTCGTACGCGGTCATCAGGCGGATCTTGTTGCCGGTGAACGATCTGAGAAACTCCTGCACCTCCTCCAGGTTCTCCAGTGTCCTCAGCTCTTTGCCCTCCACCTCGACGATCTCGTCGCCGAGCCTCAGCCTTCCGTCTCTGTTAACATCGAATTTTACTAGAAACTTGTGACAAGATGTGTCAGTGTGTCTGGATTAAATTCACACGACGGTATATTATAGGTTTTGTATTAGAATGGGAAAAAAAAAATTCTTGGAAAATTCTAAAGACCAAAGCAGATGAAAAAATGTCACGTGGAATTGTATAAAATCTCCCACACCTACGTGCTTCCTAACAAGATTTCACAAAACAACGCTACACCTCTGCCGCGAACCTCCTCGACGTTCAACCTTACCTATGCGCTATCCCGTCGCTCTCCAACTGAACGACGATGTAACGCAGCTCGCCTAGGCGTTGTTGCGCCAGCCGGATGCCCAAACTCTCCTTCGGGTCTCTCTTGTGCAGCTGAACCAGCCTGCATCTCCTCACTCTCTTCGGCGGTTGAATAATGTCACTGAGAAACCTGCTCTTGTCCTGCTGCAGCCTCATTCGATGCGGCGAGATGTCCAACGACTTCGACGCGGCCTGCAACGTTCTCAGCCCGTTGCTCCCGCACACCGGGAACTGAGAGCTCATCGCCGCGTCGTCGTACGTCTGGTGTATGCTCGGCAGCAACCGTCCCGAATTGCTCTGATGCCATCTGAGCCCATCGATGCCGTCGTTCAACTCGGAGGCGCCGGCCCTGACCGAGGCGTCCGTCGTCGCCTCGTCGTTCTTCCTCGTCCTCGCGTCGCTGCCGTTTTCTTGCTCCTGGCACTCGCTCGGCGTCGAGCTTCGTATCGGCTTCTCCAGTTCCGAGTCGATCACGCTGCTCGTGTCCGAACTGTCCGTGCACTTCAAGCTCACGCCCTCGTTCTCCGAAGCGGCGGCGGACTCTCCCCTCGGGCCGTCGCTGTCGTAGCCGGACTCGTTCGAGCTGACGTAGTGAGAGGAGAGCCTCTGCTCGCCGCTCGGCGCCGAGTTCCGCCGGTGGTTCCTCAGCGTGGCCACCATGTCCAGGTCTACGTTCAACGAGGACGTCTCGGAGAATCTCGACTCGTTGATCCTGCCGGCAAAGTCCACTCTGTCCTGTCCACCCTCCAACGCCGTCGTCGTCGTCGTCATCGTCGTTGTCGTCGTCGACGTCGTCGCCGTCGTCGGGTGTTGGACGCTCGCGTTACCACGCAGCGACATCGGGCTGCTGTCGTACGGGCTGTAGCAACCCGCGTCCTCCTGCTGGAAGTTGTCGTCGATCCTCTCCAAATGACCGGACGTCAGAGCGTATCTGTCCTCGCCCGGACATCTGGCCGAGCTCTTTCGAAACTCCGCGTACGAGCCTCGTCCGGGTTTCGAGACGGACGTAGCCGGCTGCTCCTGGGACTTGCTCGCGCTCCCCCTGCTCGTCAAGTTCCCGTTCCTCGTTCGTCGCCGTCCCAGCGTCGTCGTTCCCGTGTACGTCTCCTCGATCTTCAAGGCGGGGAAGTGCTCCTCGGACGCGGTTTTGAACAGCCGTTCGTCCTTCGCGGCGAACGTGCCGTGACGTTCCTCCGGCAAGACGGAGAGCTTCGATCGCAGGAAAGCGTACGGGAAGCTGGACTTCTTCGCCTCCTTGAAGTCGCAGCTGCTGCTCTTGCGCATCGGCGACTCGTTCCGCGACTGTCCAAAGTCGCACGGGCTGAAACTGGTGATCGACGCGGCGTACAGGCCCGCGGAAGCGTCGCCGACGTGCTCGTCGAACGCGTCGTCGCTCTGACGACCGGCCAGATTGTCGCAGGACACGGTCTTATCCTTGCGGCTCGAGATCTGCAGATCGATCCCTTCCGAAGGATCGTCGCCCTTCACGTAAGTCGGGCTGGTGTTCAATTGGCTCGTGCTGCAGCTTCTGAACAGAGTCTCCTTCTCGGTGGTCTTCAGTCTGTCGTCGATGTTCTGCGATCGTCGATTGCTCCTGGCCGAGTTCAACATCCCCGTGGAGCCCATGCGGATGAAGAAGGACTTGAACGGCGAGGGAGATCGATGAAACGTTCCCGGTGTTCTCTTTTCCGGCTTGCCGTCGAACTTCGAGTCAGCCACTGGCTTGTCCGTTTTCGAAGCGACGTTGTTACTGCCGATTCCGGCGAGACTGTTAACGCCGTTAGCGCTGTTGCTGGCGTTCCCTTGGTCCGACCTCTCGGAAATGGAGCAGATCGTTTCGCGGGAACCAGCCCGCCGGAACGAGTCTATCTTCTTGCTCATTCTGCGACCCCACACTCCAAAACTCGAGCCTGGAGAAAAAGAAGAAATGAAATGGACGCTGGGTACGATTCAAATAGATCACTTTGGAACTACATTGCCAGATTTTGCGAATTTTTCGTGCAAATTCATCTTTAAACAAAACTTGTAGCCCAGTATGATTTGTCAGAAGCAACTGTTCTGAAATGAAGACAATTCTTTTGCTATAGAATTTTATTGACACGCAAACATTTGAATCGATAGAAAACAAATTACAGGCGCGATCGCTCAGTACCAGACAACGCCACTCCTACTCGAAGTCTAACCCACGCCCTCTCACGAATCACGTGACCCAAATCAACCAATCGCTAATTTTCGTTGCATCAGCGTTGCATCTGATTTTCTGAAGGGGCCCGATTTTCTGGGTTACCCCCATTAAAATCACTTTCAGTGATAAAAAAAAAATGGAGCGCAGATAAAAATTATTTTACGTATTAAATATTGGACGACTACGACAAAGTTCGTTGTAAATTGCTTGCATTCTCCGCGTTTCTGTATTTTTCAACTTTGCATAAATGTACGAAAGTCAGTTTGTACGTCACTATAGTGAGGCAAATTGATTACTCGCGAATCATTATCAATAATGAAAGCAACGACAGTCGTTTTCATTCGAAATTCATTTTAGTATTAGGCTAATGGCTTGTCGTCGTAGATACGGATCTCGGGTGACCACTAAAACGTGGTACGTGTGCGGTTGACTCCATCGCAAGTAGAACCATTATTATGTGGTTGTGATGTGGTCTGTTCAAATTAGACAAATGTGTAATATCGTGTTGCGACAACTGCTGAAACTTCCGTTGGTAACTCGATGTCTAACGTAGACGAATCATTTTGGTATTAAAATGAATTTCAAAGAGGAAATATTGCCACTGCTTTTATTAATGAACGAATAAATAATTATTCCAATAAAGAATATTACTAGAGTGAGTAATAAATTCGTGCGTTTTTTTTTTTTTAACAAACTTCCAAACTTCGATTAAAGAAAACATTGCAACAGCTAGAGAATCACTGAATGTCTCGCAGAACAATTGAATAACTTTAAAAATTAATTCGAAAAAATGTATGGTGTATGAAAGAAACGCATTTATAACTCACCCTAGTAGTCTGTACTTTATTTCCCATTACAATGCAAACAAGAGACAATTTACCGACGCTTTGTGATTGCTTCTAAAGTGATAAGTCTAAAAAAATCTAAATACCTAATTTTAAAAAAAACAATAACAACAAATACACGTCCTAAGTGAAAACTAAGCTGCTTAAGCAGTCATTCTCGCTACGCAGAAGCGAAAAATTTCGGGGAACCAAGCCGTAGTAGAAAGGAGGAGGGGGATAAAACTCGAGTGGCGGCGAGTTGGTCTCAACCGGGGCAAAACAAGAGATACCGGGCCATCCCGCGAGACGAAAAACCACCCGTCGGCATCCTGATTCGCGGTCGACATATGGTCGCCCCCAGGAACGGGCCAAGAGGAAGTGGAGTATGCGCGAGAGAGGCGAGGCAGGCCGGCTTGCGACGGTTCCGCGTATTTTGGGGCTACTTTTTCGAGGTGTCGGGGCCCCGGTTAACGGGGCCGTGCCGTCCGCTTCTATACACCATGGGAAACGATTGTCAGGCTGCTCAGGTATCGGGTACACGTGTTTTGCGATAACGCTCGCGCAACAGACGGACTGCCGGGCTTGCGATACGACCTCGTTAACCCGCGATTTCTTCGGCCCGCCATTATTCGCCTGGTTATTTAACCGTTCGAGAGACGCAGTCACACACGCAGACGCACGCTTCGTCGGGAAGATCATCGAACAAGTAGCTGGCAGTTAGGATTTCTAGATGAAGGGTTAATTGCGGAGATTCAACCCGTTGCCTTACAATTCAATTCTTTGTAATCGTAAGCATCGTCTCTCGAAATTCTAACGTTATTTTAGATACAAAGTATCATTTTATACTTGTCATAGTATACTAGTATAGTACTTGTTATAGTGTATTATATATATATATATTATACTTGTATACAATTTTGATTTGTCAGTGTTTGCTTTGAAGAAATTTCGATTGAAATTTTGGTAGCTTTATAATTGGCTTTTCGTTTCGAATCGAAGCTATAACGAGTATCATTCGATATTGTAAAGCAAGAAGCTAATAACGATGACTTCTTACGGTTCTTTTTCCAATTCCATTCGAAGAAGCGTTCATTGATACTGGTGTTGAAAATGATTCTTACGCATTAGAACGTGAGTTTATTAAATTAAGGTAGCAGAGAAAATTATAGGTAAACTATAATGATGTTATAAAGGTTCGTCCTAATTTCATTCTGATACGAGATCACTTTCTTCGTAGAAGAAAGAAAGGAAATCATAGTAAATCTTGACAGATTACGAGTAATGATCCTCCTCTGTAATTAACTATGAATACAATTGTCATCCATGAAACTGGCAAAGAGGAAACAAGTAAAACGACAAATCTTGATAAATTACAAACGATGGTGTCGCAAACGTTTGTCTTGAATCTTTGATTCTATTCAAAGAAATTTTGTTCGTGGACATTGTTTGAGAAACTGGTATGAGACAGCACGTGGAAGAAAAGGTAACGAGTAACTATGATTTTTACAGAAATTCGTCCCAATTTCATTCGAAGAGATCGTGCTCGTGGATATTATTTGGGAAAACGATCCTCGTTTATTAAATGGCGATACCAAACTGGCACAGGGAGGGCACGACTTCTTTAATTAGAAGGAAAGATCGTACTGGAATTTATAGAGTTCAAAGTTCAAAGCTCATTAACAAGACGACCTTTGCATTTCTAATACGATGAGACGCCTTTGTAGGTTATAACGAGGAATATTCATGAATTGAGAGAAGGAACGAGTTCAACCAACGCTCCGCTGCGTCCACGTCTGCAACGTAACTTAATATTTTATACTTTGCGGTGGACACGATCTCGTTACGTAAACGATCGATCCTGCCAAAAATTTCCGCGAAATTTAAGCATCTCACAAAGACTTCTTTCGACGCACTTCCTGGTATTTGAAAACCTAACCTAAAACAAACCTAACCTATACCTAACCTAAACCTAACCTCAACCACTGGACTGATTTCTGACTACTTTCTGCTGAAATTGTATCCGCGCATATTGATCTACGCTATGATTATTTGAGAATTAAAGTATGATTATAAACTATATTATTTGACAATTAAAATATGATTACATAACTTTTAATTGAACTCTTCCCGTGCAAAACATGAAGAGTCAAAATTTCTCTGAGATATTTATTTTCATCTCCATTTCTCAGAAAAAAAAAAAAAAAAAATTATTCTGTTATTAGCGCCACTATTAACTATACATTTGTGAAAAGTTCCAAAGCTTTTTTTAACTCTTCAGTTACCAATTTTTTTTTTTTTTTTTTTTTTTGTTAAAAGTAAAATATCTCCAAACAATTCTCTAAGTACAAGGTACTCGAGATGTCAGTCGTCGCAGAGCTACAAGAGAAAAATTAAAAATCCACTCGAATCACTAATGTTCCCAAGAATCTCCACGTATTTCGTGCACGTTCCAATTTCACTTACAGATTGATTTTTATCTATGAATCGACGTGGGTTTCGCTAGGACGGCGAACAAAAGTAACTGGCATCGCGTAATTATCGTCACGTCGAGCGGCGTTCCCCGTTTGATTAATTAAAGAACTAATTAATCAAGGATAAAGCGATGATGATGCCTGGACGTCATCGCGGTCGAATTGTATACGACGCTGATAGCGTGCACACGCGCGCTTTAATTGTGCTACGGGATGCACGGACGCAACTCGTTACCTTAACGAGTGTGTAAGTCATCGCACTTGTCACGACGCGTTCGATTTATCATAAAGTCTCTTCGTTTTGTTCGCGCGAGATTAATTCGAGGAATTACCAGTCGCGTCTATCCATTGTGCCATTTGTTCTCACACCTTCGGCTTTCAATTTCCATTCGAACGCAATGACAACGTGAAAGTACGCGATCTAGTAGCCAAAAAGAAACTCTAATGTTGATCCACAATTATCCTTCGTACCTCCTTGCAATAATTCCGGCGATTGGTAGTAGAAACAATTTATTCGATCAAACTCAGAATTATTAAGATGGATTTCAGATAATAAATTTATTTATGCACATTTGTATTTTGCTATTAAATCAAATTTTGCCCTGTATCATTTCCTAACTATATCGAACAAGGAGAAATTTACCAAGTATCAAGAAAATTCGTAACAAAAGTATGAAACTTTATTGTTGTAATTTAGAAATTTGGAAAAAAATGTCTTGAAAGGTAAACTTAGCATTTAGAGAAGGTAAAATATATTTTATTTCATTTGAACAATCTTTTTATTCACAAGTAAATGAGACTTTTCGAATTCAGATAATAATGAAAATTGATGATCTTACAAATCCAAAATACTGAAATAAATTAGTTGTAAAAGTATATTGAAGGACGTGGAAATTACTTTGATTAAATCCACAATTTTGAAGAAATTACATGTAATTAAAGTGATTTGATTGTATAATGTGACATTTGATGTACACTGATCTAATATATTTGCTTGTAGTCTGTAGAAATACATGTATCTATATATTATATTATATTATATTACATTAATATAAATAATAATTAAATAATATAATATAACTATATGCAATCAGAGAGCACAATAATATTTTATCAACACAACTGACAAACCAAACTGTTGCAGAAAGTGTACAATGGGTCAGATCAAAAATAACTCACGGTGTTGAATTTAAAAAAGAATCAGAAATGATGGTAAATAAGCGTACACAGACTTTCATTGATCTGAAGAAATTACATGTAATCAAAGTGATTTGATTGTATAATGTGACATTTGATGTACACTAATCTAATATATTTGTCTGTAGTCTGTAGAAATACATGTATCTATATATTATATTATATTATATTACATTAATATAAATAATAATTAAATAATATAATATAACTATATGCAATCAGAGAGCACAATAATATTTTATCAACACAACTGACAAACCAAACTGTTGCAGAAAGTGTACAATGGGTCAGATCAAAAATAACACACTGTGTTGAATTTAAAAGAGAATCAGAAATGATGGTAAATAAGCGTACACAGACTTTCATTGATCTGAAGAAATTACATGTAATCAAAGTGATTTGATTGTATAATGTGACATTTGATGTACACTAATCTAATATATTTGTCTGTAGTCTGTAGAAATACATGTATCTATATATTATATTATATTATATTACATTAATATAAATAATAATTAAATAATATAATATAACTATATGCAATCAGAGAGCACAATAATATTTTATCAACACAACTGACAAACCAAACTGTTGCAGAAAGTGTACAATGGGTCAGATCAAAAATAACTCACGGTGTTGAATTTAAAAAAGAATCAGAAATGATGGTAAATAAGCGTACACAGACTTTCATTGATCTTCGTACAAGGAATAAATGAATGTTATTAATTCTATATCCTTTTCCATTATGTAACCAAGTGTCATCCGTTTGTGGCGTCGGGCATACTTCTGCAAATGATTCCCACTATTCGCCACGACCAGAGTGATTAATCATCGGTATTTCACTTAATGTTCCTTATTTCCACACCGAAGTCACGGCAGCATATTTCATTTCGCGTGGAACTTTAGTTTTTACGACACCAGTCCGCGCATCACGCATGCAGAGAAATTTACAGGGTAATACTCGTGATTACTTTAATTCAATTAGTAGCCACACATTGACCACAACTGTGTAATTTTCCAAGTGTGCCTTGTAAAACATAAACCATCGTGCGCTAAGCGCATTAAAGTTTATGAGATCGAAATTACACGCTGCTTACTTAATTTATATTCATTTCTATCAATATAATGTGCGATAATCAATAAAAAAAAGAAAAAAAAACAGTACACGGCGTAACTATGCGCGTTTCGAGTGATTGCCTTTCCAATTTTCCAGCGCATAGTATCAGCGCGCGTTAATCATGTTCCGTCATACCGATCTTTTTTCCCGTAATATTAATTTCGTCGAGAGCAAATCTACTCGTTTGATTGTCTTCCGAACAGTTTGAACAAATGTCTCTTGCAAAAAACTATTTAAGACTAAATTACAATGTTTAAGTACAAAAATGCATGAACGAATTTGTGCAATTTAACCCGTCAAGAACCAACGCAATTGAACTTTTCCCAGTCATTTTACATCGTCGAATCTGCATCTCACAGAGTTCCAAAAAATTCGCTCGATAATCGTTATTTCTCCCACAGGTGAGGTCTACGATTGAGTATAAAATCGAAAGAAATTTAAATATGTCTGACATTATGACAAATTAATATTGCTCGGTCAAGTTGTGATGCACGTGGCTGTGGAACGTATCGTCCTGTTAGACACGAAACGACAAAAGCAATTCGATGCTCCAACACGACAATCCATCTTCTTCCCAAAAAAAATTCTAGCTTTCACTGTCGTCGATCGTCGATTTTATCGTTTCTGCGAAGTCAGTTGATCGTCGACATCCACCAAAGTGCAAGAATAATCCAGACGAATCACGCGCTCCGTTTTCTCCGTCTGCGTCCTTCTCTTCAACCGACAGTCGCTCAAACTTTCAGGGAACTCGCGGTGGAAAAAGGCCGAACGAAAACGCGTCGCCGGTAGTCACCGCGGGTGAACTGTTTTGGACTGAAAAGCCGACGCAACCCGCAGTTTCATTGCAGAGGGAGAGCACCGTAACGCGGGCAGAAGCGTGGCCTGTTACAGACCCGAGCCGGCAAGCTGTTCCGCGACGCGTTTTTAAAAGCGAGAGAGACGTAACGCAGCCTGCCTCGCTTCGGCTAATTTTCGAAATGCCCGCGAACGCTAAATACCGCTAATTTCCGGCGTGAATTGCCGCCGCCTTGCGTCTCGTTGTTGCGCGTTTCAATTTTTCGTTTTTTCTTTTTCCTTTTTTCCTTCTTTTCTGCTGCTCGATGAATCGCAAGAACCGAAAGTGCTAATGGAACGATGCAAAAAAAAAAAAAGAAGAAAGAAGAACTTGCGAAATCGCGAGACAGACCGACATGACGTAACTGTGGTGAATATAGAAATTTAGGTGATCATCTAGGATGGACTTTTTAATATTGGCCTGTCTCCCGGGCCGTTAATTGCTTGGATGTATCTTTTCCCCGTCAGAGATTTTGAGTGATAATCCGCTTTACGATTCGTATCGCGCGTTTCTTAAGATATACGTTGCCCGCGAATTTACGACTTTCTTGACAGAGGGGTGAAACTTTAATCTAGAGAAAAAAGAAGAGAAAAAAGATCATTTGATCTTTGAGAATTATTGAACATTGAAACTTTACAATTACTATATAAATATAATAATTATGTTCCTGCTTTGTGTATTAACTCTTTTATCTGGCATCATTGAGTTATTTAAAATTAAATTGGCTAGTTTCAGAACCCGCAATTTATTTCAAAGTTTTTTATTAACTTATCAAGAATGTAAAATACAAAATAAAATTAAATATTTTATACATAAATTTGATGCATTTAAATATATCCTAAATTAGTACGTAATTAATTACGATCCAACAATACTATTTTTAATGACAAAGAATTCCAAGCGCGACTAAACAATAAAATAAAATAATAACAATAAAAATAGAAATAAATAAAAATTGGGAATAGATAGTTCACAGTGCCTAAAGATTAAGTATCAAAACTTAATGTTGCATCGAGGAGTATTAAATTTTAAGAATACGATTTTTTAAGGATGTCAAATATTTGCACATTTATCCTAGACACTCGTTGTTTCGTAATTATTTTGCGCTAACGATTTGCAAACTGTCAGTTAATTAATGCAGGTCCGCTAATTATCTAACGTTGGCAAATATTCCAAAAGTCCAAAGACGCATGCAGTGCGAAGAGACCCTTAACTCAGCAAGCGTTAACGAGGCAGGGACCAGGTATTCCATCCTGGCAAATGAATTGTTATACGAATGAGAAACCTATTTTTGCCCCCACTAAATGGTCGCTCTATATTCTTTTAGTTAGCAGTGATTAGCGACGAAAGTAGAATAAAATTAATAGGACATAAAGTACAGTCTCTAATGAATCATGATCAACAATGTCAATTTTCAACTGTTTTTAGTAAAATTAAAGGTTTTGAACGAAATTTAATAACAAATCATGTATTTAGAATTTGTATACTACTATACATATATATTATGTAGTTAAAATATTCAAAAAATATAAAATAAATGCGTAAATATGTAGAACCTGTGAGTATTGTAAATTTATTTCACACAATAGTCAACAGTAACCTGGAATTAATATAGAGGGCCCCTTCAACAAAAATCGTAAATAGTTTTCCATATTTGTAGCACTCAATTTTTCTTTGGTACGAACTTTGTAATAGTGACAGATATGAAGGAAATATTCTATACATATACTTCTTAATCAAAATATACAAAACACGTCCAATATACGAGAATAGTAATTATTAGTAACAAATATGACAGCCTATTTATTAATACGGAGTACGTACGTGCACACCGTTTATTAATTACAAGAGATCCAGTTGAACCTAACCTAAACCTAACCTAACCTAAACCTACGTACGTTATCGACTCTCCGTTGCGCAAAGGAAAATCGAAAAGGAAAAAACCACGCATGATCAAACAGTATACGCGAAGTATACCGGAAAGACTACATCCTCCGATCTACACTAATCACTGGAATGAAAGCAAAGAAGAAACGCGAACTATTAACGTTCACGTGTACGAATGCGTTGTATATTTGTACGATACGCGCACGTGGACGTGTGTGCGTTTAATAGTTGGTAAAACTGATTGTTAAATCGCGATCCAACTTCCAATGATATCTTGCAACACGTTGATAATTGCGAGTGACCCTAATTCACTGGTCAAGGACTGTAAACTGCCCAAGAAAAAGGTATCGGAGGGGGGAAAAAGAAACGATAGCATTCCAGAGCGAGGAACGTTGCACCTGCGAAGATATCCAGCTGCGCGCACAGCTCGTTCTAACGAAGCGAATGGCTGGCGCGGCGATTAGTAAAAGGACGCGAGGTTGATGCGTTAGCGGTGCATCGTGTCGACTCTGGAAAGAAGCCAGGCCACAATGCCGAACACCAAGAGCAACAGTACTTCGCGATCCGTTGCCGCGAAGCAAAGGACACCGAAGCCATCAGAGCGTGCAGCAGCTCTCGGTTCTCTTCGAAAGCACTTAGACTCGCCACGTCAGGAAACGGTGTGTCCACCGCGTGCGCCGGTCAACAAAGAAACGGGCACGTGACCGCGATACCTATCTCTCTTCCTTCCTTGGCGAAATTTTTCTTCCACGACGGGTTCCGAAAATTCGAAAGAGTACGAAAGAACAATTACACGAACTTACAATATGACACGATGGTTGATTAAATTAATTTCAAAAATAGCACTGGATATTCACTGCTTCTCAATTTTTGGAATCAATCAAGCATCAAACTTGCTCCCTCCGAACAGATCACAATATCATCATGTACAATTGGCCAATAACATCAAACACACACGGAGTTTTTCCTACACGATTAATATAAAACAAATCGGCTGATTTCCATTTTATCACTGAAAGTGATTTTAGCGGGGGTAACTCAGAAAATCGGGCCTCTTCAGGTGCAACGCTCAATGCAACGAAAATTAGCGATTGGTTGGCGTGATTCGCGAGGGGGCGTGGCGTAGACCTCGAGTAGGAGTGGCGTTGTGTCTGCTACTGAGCGATCGCGCCTGTAATTTGTTTTGTGTCGATTCAAATGTTTTTATGTCAATCAAATTTTAAAACAGTTGCTTCTGGGCCTTTCAGTGAGACGAATCGTACAAGTTGTGTAGTTTTTTTCTGAACGAAGTAAAACTAACTGTTTTCGTCTCGGCAAACTAACAACGCTTCTTCGTATACACGGAAGCAACGTCGAATCCAGTTAAGACGTACACTTCTTGACAAGTAGACGGCCGACCGCTCGGCAAAGTGTTAATTTCGCGTGACGCGTGCGCCGCACGTTGAAACGCTTTGAAGCGCAAGTTGACCCTCGAACTTTCGTGCACGCACACGCCATCATCGTTCTCGAAGCGCGGCAATTTGAATGTGAAAATCGTGGCCGGGCTCCTCGTAGGCCCGCGAACACGAATACAAAACTCGTCTCTTTTCTCACCGGCGCGATGATCACCGTGTACAGCCGGCGGTTCGAGTGCTGGTTAAGGCTCGTTCTCGTTCGAACGTGCGTCGCATGCACGCCGATTTTGTAAATGAGACGCTTTTGTTGCCGATTCGAGGCACAGGCTGTACCGAAACGACGAGAAAGGGTGGCCCCGCGGTTAACTGTACTCTTTTTCCTCTTTTTCCGCCCCCGCTATCATCGGGCACCCGCGATCCGCTGTTGCCCGCGTGAAACGCGATAACGATCGCGATTATCCACGTCGTTCAACCGCTCGATTCGTACACCCCCTTGGGAATTACGCGTAAAAACTACCGGCGGCCGCTGGTTCAAATTAATTTCGATCGTTCGATGAAAGTTGATAACGTCACGCGACCGTCCGTGTTTCTGCGTGATTTTCGCACGTCGTTGCGCTGTTTAATTCACTGACTGATTGAAAAATAAAATTCACGATGTGAATTATTTTTTGATCGTGTGTTTGCAAGATTCTCAAGCTGCGAATACAGGAACTTATTGTACACGTATCTTTCCTGCCAGAATTCGGGGATAAAGGAGAGTAATATTGGCCCCTGAAAATTTTCTTGTTTGCCTTTTTTGATTATGTCTATCATGCGAGTCGTTCAAAACTATGATGTCATAAATATTTTTTTGTTAGTTTGGAATATGCTATTAATGAAAGTGAAGTCATTTGTTCCTTAAATTGAATATTAATCTCGCACTTATCCTTTCAACTGCATGGAACGTCAAGAAGTGACAAAATTAGGGTATGAATTAATTTAATTTTGGATAAATAAATATAATATCGATACAACAATTTAAAAAAATTGCGCAATGAAATTAATAAAAAGTTTGGCTTTTGAGACGTCACGTCAATCTCTCGCGCCTCTCTATCATGCATATATCATTACTAAATGTAGAAGCAAACAAACATTTTTTACAGTTATTAAATCAACTTGTTACCTATAATCGCAGACAATTTTCAAACGTCGAATTACCGAAACTCGTAGAATACGTGTTTAACAACACGTTCCTGCTATTTTAAAGTAGAGACTATTTTAAACTTTTTGATGTTTTCCTTCCCGATTCGTCGAGATTATAATACACGATACGCAAAGCTGATAGTTTCTAATAATATCAATAAAACAAAAAATAAAAAAATACAAAGATTAAGGAAAATGTAAACCCGAGTAATGGTCAGTTTGCCATGGTCTATGATTACTGCAGAAGACGGTAATCTGGCTACGGACATTGATGTAAAGGAACTAGAAAGTAAGATTACCAGTCGTTTGCACAAGGAAAACGATTGATTCGGATAATTGCAGTCCTTTGATGCTTAGCATCCGTTTTCATTACGTAATGATAACGAAAGGAACCAACGTCTGTTCTAATAACAAAGAAATATCGCATACGCTGGAACTATTAACCTTGCTCCGTCCGAGTGAATCTGATCGACTGGAACTTTCGTTCATTTGCAAACGCTAAACACGAGAAACATTTTACGGTGGATTTTTATTTTTACTTCGAGACATTGTTCGTTGCATTCTCGTAAAAGAGTTGACTCATTCATAACGAATCACAGAAATACTCGAAATAGTCGTTGTTAATAATTGTTGGTTTTTGACCGATTGACATTGTTTTACGATAAACATTTCAATGAGAAATTAAAACTCAATTAATCAAGATGGGTATTAACAAAACAACATCTAATTTCATTCAATGCCAATTTTTCGCTTCTACTTTTTATCACTGAAAGCGGGGGTAACACAGAAAATCGGGCCTCTTCAGCTGCAACGCTGATGCAACGCAAATTAGCGATTGGTTGATTCGGGTCACGTGATTCGCGAGGGGGCGTGACGTAGACCTCGAGTGGGAGTGGCGTTGTCTGGTACGGAGCGATCCCGCCTGTAATTTGTTTTCTAACGATTCAAACGTTTGCGTATCAATAAAATTTTATGGCAAAAAAGTCGTCTTCGTTTCCTAGTCAAAACAGTTGCCTTTCAGTGAGACGAATCGTACCAAGTGTCGTGGTACGAGTCATGCAGTTGTTTTAGTTTAGTGTGTCACTTTCTTCAAAAGACAATCATATTCCATTCCACGCTGTAATAATTCACAAATTACGCAATCGTTGTCCTTCGGGATGCAACAGAACTCGCATTCCTCTGCATTGAGAAACGTTCCGCTCCCTCGACGCGCGGAATCAAGCGTGAGATAAGACGAAGAAACCAGAGATGCCCGTTCGAGATGAAATCGCGATCGATGCGGATCGAGGATCGCGGGTCGTGTTCGCGGGCGGCTCTCTCGAGAAAAACAATCGTACGAGTAACTGTACATCCTTTTTCAGAAAAACGACCGGCGATCGTTTCTTCTATTCGTCGCGAGTTTAGAAAATCGATCGAACGACGGCGATACAGCCTTCCACACTCGGACTGATGAGGAACGTGGAAGAATTTGCATTCATTTCGTTTTGGGAAATTTGCGGGTTGCGAAATTCTCTGCGATGTCAAATTCCGGAGGTGCCCGCAAATTGTCTCCGTGGGGAGTTTATGGGACAGCAAATTTCGCTTGTGAGAAATGTGGGCGCCATATTCTAATTCTACTTCACATTCTAAAGGTGTGTAAAGTGTGGGGACTTAACAAAATTGATACGTCATTAGGAAATGGACTCTGTAATATGATATATGGGATAAGATATCTGTTAAAGATACTGAATGTAATATATATACGTAGAACAAGAGACAGGAGATATAAAATATATAGCGTGGAATAAAAATATGAACTGTTGATGACGACAACTAGCCATATAAAATATATATTATATAAAGTATTTGAAGTGGAAATATTAGCGCCGAAAATTAGTATAACACAAATACGTACGCGCTACTTCAATTTACTTTAATATAGGATCACCGACTAATGCCACGCTGTGCACAGAGTGACACGCGAGAATAAAGATATTATCCCACATTCAAGCGCAATTGTCCTTTCAAAGCCACTTTAGACGGCTAGATATAATATCCCATTGCAATTTCAAATTCATCTCAATTTACCTAACACCGTTAACTCGATAAAGCTGGAGCTTAAATGCGAGGACATTCGAAAAGACACACGTAAGTAACAGTACGTCAATTTTTAATAATGATAATGAAAGTATCAGATTGCGGATACTTATGCGTTTATAGGAAATTTGAAGATCCGTGTATACGTAATATGCAAACTGTGTGAAATATTCGCGCGACGTTGCAATATTTAATAAGTGAAATAGTTCCCTACCATAATCTGTTCGGGATATATTATACGAAACCTCTGAGCTATAATATTTGATATATAAGAATTTCCAACTCTATTCACAAAGATATAAATAATATTTAAATTTCGTAAATAAAACAATTTTCTATTTAGAGTTTCCTTCCCCTTTACATTTATCTATAAAATTTTAGCGTGTTACATAAATCTGATGCAATATTTAATATCAGATGCATAATATTTTATTCATGATACGGTTATCCCTTGTGATATTGAATGTGAATGAAACAACTTTCTATTTAGATTTCACTTTCCCTATCCAATATTCACAAAACTATGAATCAACATGAAACAAAATGAAATATTCTACAAATATTTCAATATCTTACATAGATTTAATGCTAGAACTGCGTCTCGAAGAACTAAAACACAATTTACTACAATTTTCTATCCTGTCCGTGCGAGATCCAAATTTGCATAAATATCCGCAGTCCGCTTATTACCCATGGCGATGTACCTACCACGCTGTTTCTCGGGCTCGTGCTCGACGATGAAGGCAGGAACGGCCGTGACCATTTGATAATCGGCCTCGGCGACGTCCTGCTCCTGTTCCTGCTTGGTGGCGAGCAACGCCTGCATGGCGCTCGCGTCCCCGCAGCTCCTCCTCGTGTACTTCGTCCTCGAGACCCTCAGCAGGGCGGCCGGGCTGATGCTCTGACAGTTGTCCCGCGGCATCGACGTCCCCGGCGGTTCGTCCAGGGTCGCCGGGCTCGACAACGAAAGGGCCACGTCGTCCGCGCTGTGGCGCCTCGACTTCGACAGCCGCTTAAACATCCTTCCACCTGGAATTCGATTTCCAATTCCCGAAGGTTAGTCTCCAAGATGTACCATCGACCGACTTGGCATTTAAAATCAGACGTCACAATCGTTGCAAGATTTCAACTTTAAAA